>BQNB010122854.1:0-20202 GCA_026074375.1 Tanacetum coccineum
AAAGTAGGATTGACTTGTTGTTGTTGACGGTTAGAATTACGAGATTAAGAACGAGTGCGCATGCACTAAAATTTAAAAAGAAAAATTTATACTAATTTTTTTGGTTTTTTTTTTCAACAATGTATTCACAATAAATTTTAAATACGGACAATGAGATAAGACACTTAAACCTAATAATCAACTCGCTTCTCGGTAACTCTTCGAAGAAAAACGCACAAAGGAGTTTGTTTAACTTTCAAAGGTGAGCCGTACCTCGCAAGAGACACAAAAGGTAAGTTTTTGATCTTTGGTTCGGGAACTTATTAATGGATAATACTTCAGTTGAAAGTATTATATGTTGGTGTTCTTTTACCAACTTGGTAATTTTTTTATTTCTTTTTTATGGACAATTTTTTAAATTTTTGATTTTTTTTATATTATAATTATACTAAATAAAAGAAAAATCTTTTTGTATTTTTTTTATAAGAAAATAAACAAAATAACTTCACACGGAAGGATCTTCAAACAAAAATTTTCAAACGGCTTCAACAATCGGATACACCCCTCCCCGGCAGCGGCGCCAAAAACTGATCAATTTAGATCCAACCCTTAATATATAATAAATATATATATAATATACTTATAAATATATAAATAAGAGGGTAAGAATAAAAAAAATCACAATTATAGTAATCCGGGAGTATGATTCCCGGGTCGTTTCCCCAACGAGGAATGCAATTGAAAGCCGAGAGTCGTTTTGAGAATTGATGCTTGAATGGAACAAGATTGATATTGGTTATCTAAAACTACGGGAAAACTAAGGCAAAAACTTAAAAACACTTAAGGCAAGACAAATTTTAACTAAAAACGCAAAACGGGAATCCTAAACGGGACCTAAAAACCCTAAATTATCAAAATTAAGTCCTAAAATGATCTTTTTGGTTTTTATAAGTCTTAATTAACTAAAAAGCTAGAACAAAGAAAACTAGACTAAAAACACTAAAAACGTGAACGGGATTCAATCCCGTTCTTTAAAAATCAAAATTTTGCAATTTTAACCCTACGAAAGCAAATCTAATTTTCCTAGGTTCTAAATGTTAAAAGAAAATTTTCTAAAAAAGAATTATATTTTTTTGACTTTTTTATAATTTTTTATGAATTAAAAACGATTTTAACAAAAATTAAATATAAAAAATACTAAACAATTTATAAAAAATCTGAAAAAATCATGAAAAGTAGCTTGAACAGTGTAGAATCTAAAAAAATAAGCTTGTGAAAATAGTTTATCAAATAAGCAGTGAAATAAGCCAAAAACAGCTTATAAACCAAACGGGCTAAAATGACTATAAAGGATTGATTTTGCAAACATAAAACGAAAAAGACCCCAGGGCAAGTGGTAGAGTGCGTTGTGTGTAAAACGCTTGGGATAAGGTTAGAGGTCTCGGGTTCGAGCCTTGCTCACCTGGGGCTTCTCCTAATCCCAAATGTTTTTGTTTTTGCCATTTTTTATAACTTTTTAGAAAAGCATTAAATAGGCAATTTTTACAAAAACACTTTTTTTATAAATCAAAAATAAGCACAGAATAAGCTAAGTAAAGACAGAATAAGCCTAAACTATACTAAACCATAAAATGCTAACTGTTGGGCTTTTTAAGCATTAATAAGCAAACCAAAAAGAGAATTAAGCTAAATCAGATGAAAAGGCGTATTTAAAAAGCACTTAGGAACAAAAATAAGCAACCAAATTAAGCGAGAGAGACAGAATCATCAAAAAGCTATAAAACTTAAAGATTTTAAGCTAAAATGCAAATAAGCTTAAATAAGCTCAAAACCTAAGAGAATAAGCTGAAATGGGCTAAACCTAACCTAATAAGTTGAACTACACCTAAATAAGCATAAAAACAATAGCAGATAGCTTAATAAGCATAAAAAGCAAAATTTGGGCAAAAAGTGTAAGCAAAAGGCCAAGAGGGACTTTTCTAGCTTAAAAATAAGCTAGCAAAAGGATCCTTATGGCTTAGTGGTTTATACCACTAAGAAGAATGGCCAAAAAGCTACAATAAGCAACAATGAAAAAGCATTTTGAATTCAGATAAGCACTTAAAAAGCTTCATGAAAAGACTATCTCACATGGACTCAAACTTAGACAAAATTTGTACTTTTGACATCTTAACAAACCACACTTTTGTTCTTATAAATTAAGCATAACAAAACATATCCTTATGAACTTATAACCTACAAACAGGTTAACTTTAGACCTCAAAGAACAAGAATCAATAATCAAAAGAGAGTTTGAAATTCAGGATAAGCCTCAATAAGCATTTGAAAAAGCAATTTCTCAAATTTAGCAAATTTTTAATAGTTTTGGTAAAACACAAACCAAACAATGCAGGCTTCAAATCTATGTTTCTAACCTCTTTTAACACATGAATAAACACAAAAACTTCACAAAAGCAACAATAAGCAAAGCACAATCAAATAAGCAACTAGAATAAGCTATAACTTAACAGTTTTAAACCACAGTGCTACTCAAATCTTAAAATGAGTTTTACTACTTAAAAACTTTTTACAAAACTAAATCTTTTGGACTTAAATCTTAAGCTAAGCTAAACTGACTTAAATGTCAAATTGCAATTTTAACCCATTTTGACCCATAAAAGCAGTTAAACCAAACATCCCTTTAAAAACTTAAAATGCCTTTTTTTCTTGCAAACTTAATTTTTTTTATAAACAACCCTTTAAGACCAGATATCTAACAAGCATAATAAGCCTATATTTATGCTACTTTGAACAAACATAATAAGCAATCAAATAAGCCTAAAACAGATGCTGTGCTAGTTTATAGCTATTTTAAGACCAATTTTATAAGAAAAACTCATAACAAATGATTTCTAAAACTATAAAAACAAGCATAAATATTAAGCATTTTAAACATCATAAGCAAACAAAATTAAGCAAATATAAGCAAACAATAAGCACAAATAAGCACTAAAACAGTAAATAAGCTATAAATGGAAAAATGAAACTTACAAAGGCCCTTGCTCAAAACAGGACAAATGAGCTCAAAAGAGCTTATCTACCATCTCTAGCTTGTATAAAACAAGCTAGTAAAAGCAATATAAGCCCTTCCCTTTTAGGCTTATCCTCCAAAGAGCTTTTTGAGTAAGTTTTTGTTAACTAGTTATTAAGCAATAAGAAACTAAAAAGTTTTCATTGCTTAAGTACAAACAGCTTATAATAGCTTAATATAAAAGCTTATAGTGGATTTTAAAACATATATGAACTTAAAAACTAGCAAACAAATTTTAAAACCAAACTTAAAATTTCATTAAACTCTTTAAAAACATTACAAGGAAAAAGTAAAATAAGCTAAAATAGAACTAAAAAAAATAAAATTTTAATAAGTGAAGATAAAAACTAGGTTGCACCAATGGATTACAAAGGGATCCCTATTTGTACTAGCTTAAGAATATTCCAGGAGGTGTGCTTCTAAGCCTGTGTTTCTTGTGTGAGAGAGAAAGCAGCATCAATCTTGGCCCTTCAAATCATATTTGTGCTTCTTTTGATCAATCATGGCCCTTGATTATTGCCACACAATCATTCCCCAATGATTGCTTTTGGATTGCCAACGTATCAGAGCAAAACGTCATCCCTTGCATCATTCTTGGCTTCTAGAAGGGGTTTTAAGTGGGTTTAACCTCGGGGTAAGAGTAAATTTGGGGATGGAGGGTGAACAGTAACAATGGGGGAGGGAGCGGGAAAATAGGGACGATGTACAGTGATTTGATGCAGGGTACAAGTTTGGGTAAATGGAAAAAATAGTCCCTCCATTTTATATGATTATATGCACTAAAGGTCCTTGGGTGATACAACTTTGGTCCTTGGAGTTTATAATTGTTTGCACCGTTAGTCCTAAAAGGACTAACGGGGGTGTAATAAAGGGTAACGGGTATGGTGTTGGGCTTGGTTGTTGGGCCGGGTGTTATAAAAGTGGACTTGGGCTTTTATTTATGTTTAAGGTGTATAAGGTATAAGTGGGCTGTCCCGGGCCCACTAGGTGGGTACGGGTGGGCCCACTTTTGGCAGTTTAGGTTTTCGGGTTCGGTTTTTGATGCTCTTTCCAAATCCACTTCCCGGGGTTGACTTTGACTTGATTTGACTTTTGGCTTCGACTTGACTTTTCTTTCACGCTCTTTCCGTTCTCGTGCTCGGTTTTGTCGTTTTGGCTTCGATTTTTGTCCTTTTCTTGGATATCCGTTACCTGCACAACACAAATGCAAAACATACAAATACAATGTATTTTTGGTACGTTTTTAGTCATTTAAGTCCGGTTTTAGTGGTCAAATGTATGTGTAATTAAACACATACCAACAATGTCTTAAATCTTTTAAAACTCTTCAAAAGAATTATAATAGTGATAAGAGAAAAAATAGCCAGAGCAAGACTAGAAATTCAGGGTTATGAGTTAGGCCTTTAGATTATTAGAATCTAGGATACTTCGTACATGAAAGAATGAACTGGCTTGGGGTGAAAATATGAGTTTCAAACAATGAGCTTAAATGCAGAGAAATAAAAATTAACAACCTTAACCTGGAATTAGAGAAAGTTGTTAAGGAAAGAGATGAGTTAAAAATTTAAGATAGGAACAAAGGGAAAATATCCAAAGGAATCTTGTATGAATTACGCAACAGTAAATGAGTGCTAGAGATAAAAACTGGTTTAGTATATGGCCACACAAATGAATGAAATGGGTATCAATTCTGTAACTGATCATTGAGATTGTTTTTGAGTATTTTTATGTCAGTCTAGTGATGAAGAGAACACACAGTAATGATAGTTTTTTTCTAAACGTAGATGGGTTTCTGTTTGTTCCCCCTCTATAACAGGAAACTTTCTAACCCTAAGAGCTGACTTATCATTTTACAGGTTTAGATGACTATGCCATTAGAAAGAAATTTCATTGAGTCAATAAAAAAACTGAGCTTAATGCGACCACTAGTATATCTAAAAAACTAGTGAGGTCTGTAGGTAAAAACAAATGAAGCAAATACTCAAAAACATAAGACAGTATATGAATCAGTTAACAGAGATTTAAAGTTATCATTGAGGATTGGAACTCAGATGATGAGGATGATGTGTCTGAAGTGCAAACAGTTAGTCCTGTTAAGACTAATGAGACTCAAACAGTTAAAACTAGAGTTGATAAAATTGGTCAAACTTCTCAGAAACAAGGAATTGGTTTTTTAGAAATATAAAGCTTGCTTGTCTGAACTAAGTATACTGAACATTTGATCAAGATTGTAATTTTCATGTACAGACAGATGTCAAGAAATAAGCTGAAAACTATGGTCATTACTGGTCAAGGTGGGGACAATACCAAGTATGGGGTTAATTACTATAAGGGTTAATCATCAAAATCATTTCAAAATATCCTCTATTTAAGAAAGACATTTTGTCCCATCACAAGAGTTCTAACAAAATTAGTGTGGATTTATCTCCTTGTTTAAGCATAATGAGATATAGAGCAAGTGTCACCAAAGTTAGTACTGTTAGGCGTGTTAGCTACCTGCCTAGGATAGTTAGTACTGCTAGGCCTGTTAGTACTGTTAGACCATTTGCATCCCAAAATAGCACAAACTGGTTTAGTGCTATTAGACCAATTTACCCAAGAATGGACAATGTAAGACCAAGAGCCTCATATTCACCAATCAAGAGGTCTTACTACACAAAACCAGCTTTTAGACCCAAAGACTTAAAACATGATGTTAAAACTTTTAGGGTTCAAAATATGACTACTACTGGGACAAGGAGCAGTAGTTAATACTGGTAAGGGTAAGATGGAAACTGACCTTAAAAAGTCAAGGTGGGTTTGGAGGCCTAAGGGAAATTACTTGGATCATGTGTCCAAAGATAGTGGATCATTCATGCTCAAGAAGGTTGAGTATGTTGACCCAAAAGGGATTTCCAGTATGTAATGCTTTGAGGTACCTTAGAAGATTACCTAATTCTCTTTTTTTTTGTTTGCTGGGTAGATAAAGAGAGCTTTTACAGATCATGCGTGGTGGTGGATAGTGGTTGCTCTAGTCATATGACTGGCAACAAAGCTTATCTTTTGGTGGTTAGCATTGGGATGTTAAATTTGTAACCACCATTAAAGGGAGGCAAGATATTTGTTGTATAGTTTGTAGATGAATTCCAAGAATAGGAAATGGGCATGATACTCATTTGGAGTTCACTATACTCTTTGGCATAAGGATTTAAGGTTAGATGTGGTACTAAGCTTAGTTCATATTGATGCAGGGCAACTTTGTACTGCTAGTACCAGAATTAATACCGCTGGGCTTACTTAGTACTGCTCAAAGATATCTACAAATGATTATGGTGTTTGAATTGAGTGCAAATATATGTAATGCAGTTTGGTTTGTTTTTGAGAGCTCTTCATATGGTTTTTTTTAACTAAGTTAGTTAGTGCTGCTAGTTTTGGTTAATTTTGGTAACCAAAAAGTTAGTACCGCCAGGCTTAAAGTTGGTACTGTTGGGCAAGATAGTACCGATATAAAGCCGTTAGAGAAAATAACGCCAAGGGTCTAAAGTGTAAATTGTACCGGTTTCTTTGCTTTTGGGTTTGTCCAACCTATATAAACCCATCTCAATTGCACAATTTACTCACATAATCTCTCTTAATCGCTTTCTTCTAACCAACCCTAATCTTTTAATCACCGACGATCATCAATTTTACACATATGACTGTTCTTGAATATTGTGCTAAACACAACATGGTTGCTTACTTGGAAAATACTGATAGGAATACAAATTTTCATGAGATTATAGACTTTCTTACACGCATCTTCATTCACTATGCTCTCACTGTAAGTCTTATAGTCTCTACTGCATTTGTTGAACAGTTTTGGATGTCTGCTAAATCTAAAATAATCAACAATGTTAGGTATATTACTGCCAAAGTAGCTAGCAAGCCTGTAACTATCTTAGAGGCATCAATAAGAAGTGATCTTATTTTTGATGATGCTGATGGGATAGATTTTTGTTAATCAGGCTATATTTGAATGCTTTCAGTATGGGGTATGAGAAGGACCTAACTATTTTCACTTTTTATCAAGCCCGGTATTTCACCATAATGGAGATTTCTTTTTCATACTATGAATCACTGCATTAGTTTTAAAAGTACTTCTTAGGGATAAATTCCCACTAATATTGCCTATAGCAGTTTATTGCTTAGCACTAATCAGAATTTTAATTTTTTAAACTAAGTTTTGATGGTTATGATGAGGCATTAGGACTCGCAAAGAAGAAGTTTTTTCATGTACCCTATGGTTTATCTTCAGTACTTTTTTGACCTAACCAACTAAGAATGTGCATGTCCCCCTTAGACCTCTTCCCTAATTAATGCTTTGATCTACTAAGGTTTTCTCTTTTATGGTTAAATAGGGTTAAAAAAAATTTATAGGAATGTGAAACCTTTTTTTACTTCTTTGTTGGCTCAACAACGAGAGTGAAGTTTGTAGTTTCAGAAAGACCATCTGAAACCCAATCAACACCCTCTCCTCCTCACCCAAGTGCAGACTAACATGAGACACAGCCTGACCTATCTCCCAGACCTTCACATACTATTCCAATTCCTGATTTCATTCGAGAAGGCTCTGGTGGGAATCATGGAGGTCAGTCATCCAGTGATTGATCCCTATCAGGAAATGAGGATGGCCTGACACTCCAAAGTGTATATGATCTTTGTGTGTCTTTATGTAAACAGGTCACAACTCAAGCTGCCCAAATTAAAGATTTGAAGTCTCAGATCAAGCAGCTAAAGAATAAGGCTAAACCTGTTATCACACATCATAAAGCTTGGATGAAGATTGTATCCATGAAGCAAAGATTGGCAGGAAAGAAATCATTGAAGAAAAAGTGGATGCAAAAGGAGTCTATATTCAAACAGGGGAGGAAATCTGCCAAATCTACTCCAACTACACACACAGATCAAGTTTTTGATGATGTGGATGTTAATGATGCAATGGATTATATGGAGACTGATGCTTACATGCAAAAGGGAGTTAGTACTGAAGATCAAGTTAGTACCTTCAAGCCAGATGAAGGTACTGATAAGCCAAAAGTTAGTACCGACAAGCCTGAAGTTAGTACCGCTAAGCCAAAAGAAGTAGAAGTTAGTACCGACAAGCTTGATGAAGGTACTGCTGAGCCAAAAGATGGAACTTCAGATGAAAGTACTGCTCCTACAACTGTTTTCAGAGATGATGAGACCATTGCTGAGTTTTTGGTATCTATGAGCCAAAATATGTCTAACAAACAGGTGTTGAGATCTAAGATGCTGAAGATTCAGATAGACAAGGGTCATCAACTAGAATAAGTACCTTCCATTGAAGGCCTCTTCTCTAATTGATCCTAAAGACAAAGGCAAGAAAGTACTTGAGGAAGAAGCTGAGTCAGAGGGAGTTGATGAAGCTGAAAGAAAGTTTGATCAGCTTGCTAAGGATGAAGAAATAACGAGAAAGGTGCAAGATGATTGGGAAGCAGAAGAGGAAATGAAAAAGTTAGCTAAGGAAGAAGCTACAAAGGCTACTCTTTTATAAGATTTTGATGATATTCAGGCTAGAATTGAAGCTGATAGACTTCTAGCTGCAAGGCTTCAAGAGGAAGAGAGAGAAATGTTTACAGTTGAAGACAGAGCCAAATTTCTTTATGATACTATTGCTGCTCAAAGGAGGTTCCTTGCTCAACAAAGAGCTGCTACAATCAGAAGTTGACCACCAACAAGAACTCGGCTAAGAAACCAAATGATGACTTATCTGAAGCATGTAGGAGGAAAGAAGCATGCTGATTTGAAGAAAAAGAACTTTGAAGAAATACAAGTTCTGTATAAAAAGGTTAAAAGGTCTGATAAAACCTTTATTGCTATTGGTTCTCCTAAGGATGAGAGACAGATTAAGGAGATGAATAAAGAAATTTAGCCCTAAAAGAAAGAGATAAAGAAGAGGTGTTGTCATTGAAACTCCAAGGAAGATGGAACAGCAAGGTTACTGTTGAACAAGAAGTGACAAAGCAGGGTACAAAGAAAAGAAAAAGTGGTCATGTGAAGATGATTGCTAGGAAAAGGCCAAGACCACAGCCAGATGATGATAGTGATGATGAACACAGAAAATGTCTAAGGATTGTTACATTTAATAGTACTATAGATAGTGAGATTATGGAGACAAAATCTTTTGTTTCTAAGTTGCACAAGGTTTCATCACCAGATGGGGATTACCTTATTGTCTGCAGAGCTAATGGGCACTTCAGGGCATTTAACTATCTAATGGAGGTACTACATATTTTTGATAGGCAGGATTTGTTTCATTTATATGATTTGGTGATGAAGCAGTACTTAGAAATCACACCAGAAGGTATTGAGTTGATTCTTTGGGGGAGACTTGGAGATTATGATGGAATCCTCAACAGAAGAAAATGATCAAGGTGATTTCTAGAACAATCAACAAGAATAGGAGATTGTTAGATGGAGACTGTATGAAGCTTATGGAGTTTGCATACTAGAGCTCTTTCTTTGAACCTTTTCAGGGGAAACTTGATTAGGGTTGGTTAATATAAGTAGTAGTAATATTATATTATTATTTATATATATACCCTAAAAGATAGAAATCAACATGCTTTGACAATTATTGAAAACAAGTCAAAAGTTCACAACTCACGGAACAAACCGATTGTTACAAAAGTGAGTACGAATGTTCCTTCTTCTTTTACCCCTCATTCTCCAGAGATTGCCGCTCTTGTCGACGCCGTTAAGGCTATGCTTCATCATAAATCTTCTCATCCTGCTTCTGTGAAAGCGGTTGAGGAAATTTGTGTTACTTGTGGTGGTCTGCATCCTTACCACCAATGTCTTGCCACCGATGGCAACGTTTTTCCGGAATATCGAGATAATATTCAAGGATATGTTTCAGTAGCCGCAATAAACTATAATCAGGGAAATACCGGATACCCTCCTCAGAGTGTAGCTAACCAAATTCTACCACCGGGTTTTGCTCAACCGAATGTGCAAAATAATCAATCCCGGTACAATCAAGGTTACAATCAAAACAGAGGGAATAATCAAGGAAATCTGAATTATCAAACTCCGATTCAGCAAACTCAAGTTGCTCCTTCGAATGAATTGTCAAATTACAAGAAGATAAATGATGCTAATATGAAAGCTATGCAAAATCAAATAAATAACGTGAAAAATGAATTGAGAAATGAAATGCAAACTTCAATATCAAATCAAACCAATGAGCTTAAGAATATGATGGCTAATTTTTTCCAAATGAATACCGCTTCTTCTTCGGGTTCAGGATCACTTTGTTAGGATTCTGAAGCTTCTACAAGTTAATACTGCTGGCTCAAGATTAATACTGCTAGTGAAGACTTAATGCTGTTAATGAAGATTGAAGAAATAAGTCTAAGTCTTTAGTACTGCTAGCTTTATAGTTAGTACTGCCAGTACAATGTTAGTACTGCCAGTAATAGTTAGTACTGTTAGTTAGTATTAGTACTGCTAGTGTATTGTATTAGTACTGCTTATGAGATATGCATGAGATAAATTAGGAATAGATATGCATTATCTCTTAACGCGTTTTGTAAAGCCCATTAGGGTTTCCTTAGTCTATAAAAGGATCCCTGGGCATAGTTAGTAGATATAGTTCTACACAGATCAATAGAGATCTATTAGTAATCATAGTTTTTGTAATCTGTAACCTAGGCAGATTCAAGTTATAATATAAAGTTCTTTTGTGATTCTTAATATTGTTCTTCTTAGCATTATTGATTAGTTTCCGCATAATCAATAGTGTTCAAATCAGTGTTTCATTATTGTTGCTTTAGAATTATCTAAAGGAACAAACCCTTTACAAGCTAAAGGTTAAGATCTATTCAGAAAACGATCCAACAAGTGGTATCAGAGCTTGTGTGGAAACTCTGAATAAGAAGAACTCAATTGTAAGATGGCAGAACAAGACATTCCTCCACCAACTATCACAGCAATGAAAATCCCTATCATCAGGAAGGGAGAATATGATATTTGGAGCATGAGAATGCGACAATATATCTGTCACACAGACCATAACCTATGGGATGTTATTGTCAATGGAGATCTAGAAGAAGAGCCTGCACCAACTGGAGAAACATCTGCTCCTCCTGCTCCTAAGACTGCCAAACAACTGGCTGCTAAAAGGAATCAGGAAAGAGTTAAGAGCATCTTGCTTTTAGCAATACCTGATGAATACCTCCTCAAGTTTCACAATGTTGCAGATGCTAAATCACTCTGGGAAGCAATCAAATCAAGGTTTGGAGGTAATGAAGAATCCAAGAAGATGCAGAAAAATGTTCTAAAACATCAGTTTGAAAATAAGTCAATTGGAGGTTCATGGTCCTCCAATATCAAAGGAAGATATCAACCAAAAGTTCCTAATAAGTCTTCCTCCTTCATGCTGAGCCAACACATGGAATTGTTAAGGAAGGCGATTGGTGACAGAGCCAACATCAAATGAGTAGAAAGCAGGGTGAAGGGTGAATGAAAGACAAATCCAGACAATAGAGGAAAAGACTGATACGAGTAATGCATTGGATGCTAGTTCAGTTATAATTGAAAGCAATGAGAGAAAATCAAAATAGCAGGATACAAGCAGCAGATCAGGGAATGATGCACATGTTGATGATGCAGATATCAGACCCATATATAATGAAGAGCCAATGGCTGAGGTACAAACGACTGCTAAAATCAATATCTTTGCTACAGGACAAAAGCATCCTGAGCAACTTGAATTCAATAATGAAGGAAAGGTTGACCAGAATGCTGAACAATGTTATGACACGTGTCATTTGCCTGCTAAATTAAATGATGACAAGATAATTGAACTCTTAAATCAATTACTCGAGTCTGAAAAGGTTTGTCTCAAAAAGACTGTTGCCCAGTGTCAAAAAGATTTTTCAAAACTCGAAGCACATTGTATTAATCTTGAACTTAAATATCAAAATCAAGTTTTAAAAGAAGGGCAACAAGATCAATTTTTGAATGTAAGAAGTAATGAAGCCAAGGTTAAAACTGACATCGATGTAACTGAAACAATAAACATCGAATTGGAACATAGTGTGGCTAAATTACTTGCAGAGAATGAGCAGTTACATAAGGAAAAAGAGCACTTGAAACAGACTTACAAAGATCTTTTTGATTCTATCAAAAGGACACGAGTTCAGACCAAAGACCAGAATGACTCTTTAATGGCACAACTGAACAAAAAGTCTAATGAAAATGCTGATGTACTAGCTCAGATTCAGAAAAAGGGGTTTGCAATTGCAGCATTAAAAAATGAGTTAAGGAAACTAACAGGAAATAGTGTGAATACTAAGTTTGCAAAGCCATCAATCTTGGGAAAACCGGTTGGACAACCACTCAAAAACCAATCCGTTGTTAGACAACCGACTGCGTTTAAGTCTGAAAGACCTAGAATTTCAAAACCACGGTTTGCCTCCCAAGTTGATGTGAACAACGACTTGTCAAAACCAGTCACTACACATCATTTGCCTAAGGGAAGAGAATCTGCCCCTGCAAAACCTCATCACATGATTGCACCAAGCTCATCTAGGTATAGCTCAAACGACATTGTTCATAATCACTACCTAGAGGAAGCTAAGAAAAAGACACATGAACACTCTAGGATCCCTAGAAATTTTTCTGACTCCAAACATTTTGTTTGCTCGACATGTCAGAAATGTGTCTTTAATGCCAATCATGACGCTTGTGTAATAAAATTCCTGAAAGAAGTCAACTCGCGTGCTAAGGTTCCATCCAATAAGACAACAAACAGAAACAAACCCGTAGAGCAAATAAGGGTTGCAACGAAACCAAAAAGACAGATCCCAAAAGGACATAGGTTTTCAATCAAAAAGACTACCACTGTGCATGAGAAAACAACAAGTCCTAGATCTTGTCTTAGGTGGCAACCAACGGGTAGAATTCTCAAGACTGTTTGTCTTAGATGGGTTCCAACAGGAAAGACATTCGCCTCTAGCACAACAAAGGTTGAAAGTGAACCCCCAAATGGTTCAAATGCAGATATCACTAACCAATGTGAAAGCAAACAAGCTCTTAATGTCAGTGCAGGTACTCTCTTAAGTACAGGTACATCGTTCAATCCTACAGAGGAAGGACTCAGAGTTTGGTTGCGAAAAAGAAAGATATCTCAGAAAACAGGGCTTCAAGGAATTTTGATCTGATGATCACAAAATGACGTTTGAACACAGCAGTTCAAGCCTCGGTCGTCAATAGTAGATATCCCTCATATTCATGCATGCAAACAAACTCTGGGTTTAAGTGCAGGTACGTCATTCAATGGTCAAAAACAACAACGAATTGACATAACTGCAGATGCACTATACAATGAAAAGCAGGAAAATCTCAGAGTGTGGTTGCTGAAATTTTTGATATCTAAGAAACCAGTGCCAGAATGGTTTCACAAAAGATGAGCTTCATCAAATGGCGTCTGCTGAAAATAACACTTCAGGCCCCGTTTCTCAAATGTTCAAAAGACGTTTGATCGCAGTAGATCAAGCCTTGGTCTTCATGGCAATGATGTCTGTTCACATCAGTTCAGGCCTCGTTCTTCATCAAATGACTTCTGATCATAACCATTCAGAACTCGGAATTCAAGACCACAGCAATGAACAGTCAAGTTCAAAGCTGGTTCCAAAAGTTGTTCCTTAAGCAATCAAGACAGCTACATCACGACAAGAGTTGGAATTACTATTCCACCTTCAAATAGCAATGCTAAGGACAACAGGTATACATATAAATACAAAATCTAAAAAATAGAAAATTTCCAAAAAGAATCTTCTCGACATGTCTCTTGGAATCGATAACATTTACGTGCTTAGAAATGTCGATTAACATTGACACGGGTGTGTAAATGAAGTTCGAGCGAGAGTTGCAAATAGTTTCAAAACATGTCATTTCTAATTTTCTTAATGGCTTATGTGCAAATATCAGTACATAACCCGGACTTCAAATAAAGGAAGGTTTATAACTTATCCTCACAACGAGAAAATTAACGTTTCTCGGTCTTGAGCTGTTCTTACAAGACATTCAATATCTTTAGCTCAAGAAAAAGGATAGTGTACGTTTCAGTGCGCTTACCCTTACCGTTAGAAGAGAAGTCCTCTAACATCGGGTTTTTCAAAAAGTTAAACATAATTTTTCAAGAATTTCTCGATGACAATTCATAATCTTTCAAAATTGTGTGTTCAACACTCCAACCCTCACAATGTTTTCAAAAGACAACAATTTTTCAATTGGTCCTATTCTTGAGGGGGAGTTTTTCGAAAAACAACGTTTTAATGTTCTTGGATACATCAACAACGACAACTCTTATGTATTCAAAACATTATCAAAATGTTCCAAACCATTCATGCTGATAATATTTTCTCCCACGGAATTTTCAAGACATATTTTAATCACAAGGTATTTCAAAAACTAAGTGTTTATTATTTAAAATAAGGGGAGAAAATGTAATTAAAATATGATCTAATCGACTCAATGTGCTGAACAGTAAGAAAAGGTTTTATGGTTCGATCTTATACCCAACAACATCTTAATTTCACGACGATTCTGAAGTCATAAGGTGGTTAGGTTAGGAATCAATCCTATGATCCAACCAGAACCGGAGGATCTACCCAAGGATAATCCAAAGTTAGAAATAGCAGTCCTTAGGTATGATTGGAGATGAATGTATATGGGAATAATGCCGACTAAGATTGAGCTAACACCGGAACAATCACAACAAGGTGTTAGTAATGACGTCTTGGTAAGCATTGAAGGCGTTGAAGAATTAAAAAGAAATGTATGGATAAAGGGTCTAAAGAAAGAAGCCCTCCACACAACTTAAGGCAGAAACCGGGTCAATACATATGCTGTCAGAATCACAAGTTGATTGCTGACATTGAAAACGACATCATGGACCCAGTGATGCAATGCACAACCCTTCCCAGCCATTCGGGTTTCTCTCAACAGAAACTTGTCTCATTTGTCACGGAGATACACAAGTTATCTATTGACATCTCACTCCGAGATTGTTGATATTGAATAGGTGGCAAACTGCTCCAGCCTCCGAGTACTAAAACCAAAATGCACTAATCGAGTCTAGAGCCAAGAGATCAATCAAAATCTCGTTAGGACACATTCCATTTCAAACACTTGTTGAACATCATCAGGTTCACAAGCTGTTATCAAGAGTCCTATGCAATATCATTGTGATATTTTCCAGAACATTCAGAGTGATACTCTTTAGTATTCACAATGACGAATGGAAATCCTTCCAGTGTCATCATCAAACAGCACTGCGGTAGGTGACTTGCGAGATTCTATATGAATCAAACTTGTGACAACTGGATATCGATTTGGTCCAGTAAATGAATTGACGGTTGATGAATTTTGATAAAAACATGACACTCTCGATGTGTTACAAAAAACACTTTAACGAGTGACACGTCGATTGATTTTCAAATCAATTTTCTCGTTTATCACTAACGTAAACCTGCAGGTCAAACGGTGGTAACGGCAACCTCAATCCTATTCAAATGCTCAATCTACGAAGACATACTATCTAGAAAGCTCAAGATTTAAAGACAAAGACTTCCGCTAACTCTGATTTAAAGCTTTCAAGATAATGCAAAAGTATGAGCATGTTGGTCAAAGACACAAGATCGCAAGATGGCAAAGACGATAAAGACAATGACAAAGGCTCAAAGTCAAGATCGCAAAGCATGAAGGAACAAAAAATACAACAAAGACAAAGAACCAAGAAAACACTCCAGCTTAAACTACAAAAGCAACTCACTGATCTCATGAAGTAGTGTAGCATTCAATGCACTCAACTTCGGGGGAGATTATGTGAGCTCTCATTTTATTGAGTCAATAAAGGAAGCTCGTTCCCGTGTTCAAGACCTCACTTCGGGGGAGATTGTTAGCCTCAATTTATTGAGTCGAACAAGAAGCTCGTCAACCATCTACGATGGAGCTTCGGTCCTTTACCTTAGTTAACGTTGTAATGGATAATAACGGAATCGGTGCTCGATAGTGAATCTAATATGTAATATGTTTTCGGTTAAATCCCAGTCAAAACACCGAGCCCGGAGTCCTAGTTAAATATCCCTGCGCGTCATTAACGCGACGGGGTATATAAGCTTTTTCTTACCATAGTCTGGAATGTAGTGGCACGGAGGACTTTGATGGCTGAAAAAGAAATGTGGTTATAGTTAAGGTTTTGACCTTGTTCTCTATAACCATGGCGCTGATACCAATCTGTAACACCCCCATTTTTACAATATAGCAGCGGAAGCTAATCTGGGGTATTACTTCATGGAAACAACAATCATAATCATAGAAAACGACCCAAAAGAGACGTTTGTTCAAAAGATACGTTATCATTCATTTCAAATCAGAGTTTTACAAAGGCAGGTCCCAAAATCTAGTTACATACAATGTGAATGATAACAAGTTTTAGCCATCTTCAAGTCCATGCCACTCCGTGCCGCAAGTTGCTCAATTACCTGAGATAAACATGCTAAAAAGTCAACACAATGGTTGAGTGAAATTCATAGGTTTGATAAATAGTTTGAATACAAGTCATAGTGTAATAATTGTACAAACACAATTATTATGAAAATGGTATTGTTATGATCTTGGGTCACGTTATTATATACCCGTTATTTGTAATAATTGCAACGAATACAATTATCATAGTAACAGTGTATTATTGCGTTATCGTCTTGTTTGGTCTGTTTGGTCTGATTTGGTCTTGGTCTAAGCTCATGGCACACAAACTGACTAGTGTATATATATACCCAAAATGATGTGGTATATATATATATATAGAGATAATGGCCCTCGGTGTAGGTAATTGCCATATACCTATGAAATTCAAATATAGTGTGTTTGGTTACCTATCCGGCTAACACAAACAGGATTCGTCAATCCCGATAGATCTATCCACAATATTCGCGTTCACCCGTAAGTGATTAATGGTCCATGATAATGAGGGACTTTTGGCATAAAGTAACTTAGACATTAGTTATAATGGTATATCAGATTAGCATATAGTCTGGAAAAACACTTGTATTCGTAATTTACAGCATGTATCCCCCTCACGGGTTTATGAAAAGATTGAAATGCGAGGCTATGAACTCACTAAGTCTTTGAAAAGTAATCACATTGTTATAAGATAAACGAGTATGTAAAAGAGTTTGTAACAAGCATGTATCCCCCTCGCGGGTTTATAAAACATGTAAATAAGTAAAGGCGAGGTTATGAACTTCACCTGATAGGTAGATGCAATAAATTTATGAAAGCGGACGACCTTATCACAATCTTATCGGGGAATGTTGATATAGCAAAATGATAGTAAACAGCCATGTCACGCAACCTAAGTAAATATGTCAAGTCTTAGGTAGATTGTACTCAGTCAGAATGTAATACCAAGATGAAACCCCTTAATATGAAGCTCCCTAGTATTGTGATATGATATAATCGGTTTTAAGCGTTTTGATCAATATCTGGAAATGATAAGCACGAGAAGCGTTAATTAAAGTTATGTCTTGTAATGTTTTGAATACATTTTTATACTTTTTCAAAATGTTACATTTTAGACCCTTAAGAATGAAATATGGCAAATTATACCCTCGGAGTTTACACTTTTACGAGTATCTGGAAATGTTAAGCACGAGAAGCGTTAATTAAAGTTATGTCTTGTAAGGTTTTAAACATGATTTTATACTTTTTCAAAATGTTACATTTTAGACCCTTGAGTTTGAAAAGTGGCAAAATATACCCTCAGAGTTTACACTTTTACGACTTTGGTCCTTCTAGTTTAAAAGATATACAAAGTAAACCTTGTAATTTGGAAAGTGACATAATAGACCCTTATAGTTATAACTTTGATAAAAAGACATTTTTAGCCCTTTTAGTTATAAGTTTCCAAAAGTTACGATATATACCCCTTGCATGGAATACTTTTGGTAAAACAAGTCCAAAAATGCCATGCAAGTTATTTTAAGTTTTCTAAATGACTTATAACTATTAATATAAGCTAAAATTGAAATGTTTAATTAACGATGTTTTTAAAATAACGATTCGTTAAGCTAGGACTCAAAACGGGTCGAATTAGGGTTTCAAAATGAAAATGCGCGGGTTTTAAGTTCAAATTCCAAAAAAGTGGTTATTTTAACATTATTTAAGCATGCTAGGATAGATTATAACAACATTTAACTATTATAACATTTAGTTTTACGAAAAACACGAAATTAGGTTTTCGGGTGTACGGTTTTGGATCAAAATGGAAATTGAGTATGAATTGAGTTATAAAACTTTAACAAGAGTTATTTAGGATCATATGAACATTATAAGAGTGTAGGAGCAGAATTAGAACATCCAGAACCTGGGTTTGAGCTTATAGCTTGGAAATGGGTCGAAATCGAGACTTTTAGCTTCGTACGCCTAGAATAACGACTCCGGGGTTTCAAATCTTCAAAGATTCACTTGATTACTTCTCTTAGATCTTCTTAGAACTTATTGGATCAAAGTATTGCTTCCTTGAATGGGTTATAGAGGAGGAAGTGGGGGATGAGTAGAAAGGAGGGATGTTGAGCTCTATTTATACTTGAAAATCCTTAGGAGTTAAGGTTTGCTTCATGATCTGATTTAGGACACTTAGAGGGTCTAGTAGATGAAGTGTTGAAGCTATGGAGTGAGTTGTATAAGCTAGGATAGTAGATTGAAGTGTTGGATGCCATTGATGCTTATTGCGGCTGTTTTGGACACAAAAGGGGTGATGTGGCTTAATTTGGAGCTAAGGAATATGAGATATTTGTGGTAGCAGCTGGGTAAGCAGCTTAGGAGTGCATGTGGGTGAGTTATTTTGCAAAAGAAACCTTTAAAATGGGTCAATATTGCAAGAAAAGTAGTCGCGGGTTTGTTTGGGTCTTCTAGGGCTCGAACTCTTTTTCTTGGCTTATATTTCGTGCACATTGATCAAGTAATGATAGATACATGTCCTCAAGGTTTGTATCAAGGTTTATCAATGAAAATTCACAAGTGGTTTGAACGGGTTGAAAATGAATGAAATATGTCGCGGGTGCAATTAGGGCATATTAGGGTTTCTTTAGGGTTTTTAAGCTTCTAATTCGTATGTACTTGATCAAGGATGATAGATAATTGTTTACACGACTCATATTATGAGTTTAGATCATAGTTGGGTTAATGGTTTGTTATTGAAATGGGTAAAAATGAGTAAACGGGTTGAAATGGGTAAAAATGAGTAAACGGGTTTAATTAGGTTCATTAGGGTTTTCTTGGCTTTGATTCTTGTGTAATTGAAATGGAATGATGAAATAATGTTGGAATGATGATTGAATACGATTGATAATGTTGTAATATAAGTTATTACAACTTATTTGAGTGTTGTTCTGGGTTTAGAATGGGTAAAAATCAAGAAACGAGTCATGGTTGAAAAACTAGCTTGGTTTTAGGGTTTAGGGTTTTGAATTAGGGTTTTGAGTGTAAAAATATGTATGAAAGCTTATGAATAGAATAATTAGGGTTTAAACATTGTACATTGAGTGTAGTAGCTTCTACATAACTGGTGATTCAGAAACTAGAATGAAAACGGAGGTAAAATGGCTATTTTGGAGATCGGGCATTAATGATCTGTACATTATGTATTAAAGACTTGTACCTTTCTTTGGAGAGAATGTATATTCATATGAGATGTTATGTTACTTGTACATATGCTTTAGTAGCTTGTACATTCACTTAAGATATTAACCCATCATAGAATTAGGGTTTAGAGGTATCTGATGGTTTAAAGCCCGTTTTGATATAACGTTGCGAATGGTACAGTATAGGAATAATGTACTTTGTAATAAGGATATTAAGATATTGACTTGACATTTTATGATGTTTGCTTGACATATATGAAGATAGGATGGCCATAGATAGGTTGCGTGAGCTTGTTAACTTTAGTTATGCAAGTTACATTGCATATTGAGATATTGGCAATGCAAGTAATGTATTTAAGCGAAAAAATTTCCCGTATAATTATGATAATAGGTTTTGCATTTGATGAAATTTCTTAGGTTGTTATATAATCTTTATCATCGGATTCGGCAAATGATATT
>BQNB010122855.1:0-20201 GCA_026074375.1 Tanacetum coccineum
TGTCGTTTATATGTCAGCCTAAGGACAGTGGTCCTGACTGAGTACTATATCCTTGCCAGTTTGCCCTTAGGTTTTGCTACACCGGCACGAGACTAGAGACTTCGGGCCTGGTTAGTCCTTCAACAACACCAGCTTCTTCGGAGTACATGTCTGGCTTAGGTCGTGCTAGTCTAGCAGGGATGATTGGTTACGTTTGTCTTTTGCCCTTGCTAGACTTACCTCATCATGTCCTCCCAGTCTATTATTGGCAAACTCTTTTGCCCTTGCTAGACTTACTTTTGTCTTTTGCCATTAATGCTCTACATTACCTTATTGTCTCTCTTTTCGATGTTTGATTGTTTTTACTTTATTTCTGCGTCTGGTAACGTGGCTTGTTCCTAGCCACGTGATCTCTTGTAACATGGTTGGCTTATATGGTGTGTGTGTGTGTCACGTGCATGTTGAATCTCTCCAATCGTCACACCCTTTCGTCTTTTAACCCTCTATAATAGTGTCACCTGTTTACATTTGTCTTTTACCTTTTCTAAAGAAAAAAACACATACTATTTTCAGAATTGTTTTTTCCTTTCTGCTGATGTTTCCCTTACTCCGGACTCTTTCTTTTTTAGGCTCCTTCTTCCTTAGGTATCTCATTTTTCCTTTCTTTTTTTTATAATGGCTAAAAAAGATATGGATGTGTATCATTCCACTTAAATGACCTTATCATAAGATATAACATCCCCCGTGATCTTCACCCCTGGCTGCCTTCTTCGGAACTTGTCATGTCCGAACTACCGGACGATGCTATTAGGATTTATCATCGCACGTTTGATTTTTCTGGTGTTCGGATTACCTTATCCATTTTCTTGTTGTCGATCATTAAACACTTCAAGGTGCATTTTTCTCAGTTGGTCCTTTGGGGCTTAACAAGGTTATTACTTTTGAAATCGTTTATCGGTCGCTGCAGATTGAGTCGACCGTTACTTTATTCAGGGTTTTTCAAACACTCTAAAAACAATGCCATTGGTTTTCTTTTGCCATACGACATGCACCCGTCCTTGTTTGTATTAATGATAATAGGTCTTGTATGAAGGGCTGGAAGAGTGAGTTCTTTTTAATTGACTGAAGGGCTATTCCTGACTATATGCCCTGGAGGCATCCGAGTTTAGCTATTAATGATCTGAAGCCACCGGCTGGCTCTTACAGCCAAGAAGATGTCCGTAGGTTGAGTGCTCACGTTGTGAAGTTGAGGGATATGCCTGAGGGGGTGTTGGTTTTATCTGGTTTGAGTCGGGTTTAGAAGAGTCGGACCCGAGATTTGATTCTCAAGGATTCAAATGGAAATGGTATGCCGGGGAGGGAGCTTGTTGCTTTTCACTGTGCGTTCATTTTTCTTACCTTGTTTCACTAATTCCTCTTTTCTTTTTGCAGTTATAGGTATCTATAATTTCCTGTGCCTGCCCAAGTGGACCGGATCTAAAGTTCAAGAGGAGCCTCATCATCATACTAGGCCTACTCTACAGAGGCTTCCTTTCTACTGCACCCCCTGCTAACATTGATGCTGCTATCCCGGATCCTACTCTAAAAGACCTTGTCGCTGGTACTCCTAGTGTGAAGGTTATGGCCAAAGTTGAAGCTTCAAAGAAGCATACTTTTGGTGCAACTCCGAGCATTATTGCCAAACGCATTAGGTCTGCCATGGCGCAGTCGTTCAGAGAAACTTCCCGGCCTAACCTTTTTGTTGGAGATGATGATAATGATGATGCATGTGTTGAGATCCCCTTGATTACACCTATCTATTCTACTGCTACTATTCCCACTAGAGGGAACAAGAGCGAGGGTTCTGCTCCTTCCGCTACTGAAGGTCCTAGCACCCGAGGTGTTTGTTTCTTCCTATTGTTTGTGTTTACTTCTTGCTTATTCCCTTATCTTATTTATTTGATTTTTTGTATTAGATTCTCGGGGCAAGGCTATTATGAGCGATGTTGCTAATGCATCCTCCGAGGGTGATGATCGCTCCTGGACTTCTGCTAGTCCTACTCCCACTTTTCGAGATCTTTCTGGTGATGCTATCCAAAGGGACTTCTTTCCCTTTACTCCTGGTCCTTACTATGCCACCTATTCGACAAATGATGTTGTTGCTGGTTCTTATGGGGTTAGTCGGGAAGAGTGGGATGGTCCGCATCAGCCTACTCTTACCATTTTAACCAAAGAGATTTTTAAAGATCCTAGCGTCTGCAAGACTGTGGTTGACCAGTTCCCCACTTCGGAGGAGATGGTCCGGATTAAAGCTCTTATTGATGATCAATTGGCTGCTAAAATGAGTGTTCTCTATTGTTTAATGATGTCCCATGGGGGAGAGCTTCTAGCTCGATACCGCGGCTTGCTCAAATCTCATCATGATTATGTTCAGTCTGTTGATTCTCGGTTGAGGGTTCTTCAAGAAAAGTGCTCTGCCTACCAAGGTTTAGAATCTCAAGTCTCTATTTTTAAGAGGCATGTTGCCGATCTTAATGACAAGCTCTCTTCTTCTGATGTTGCTTTGGTTAAAGCTAAGGATAAAGGTAAAGACAGAAAGAAAAAGATTAAATCTCTTTCTAAGAACCTTGATCATCTTACTGCTGAGGTTGCTCGTCTTTCCTCTACTCTGAACCAGGCCACAGTCCTAGAGGCTGAAAGGGATGTTGAGATCATTCGCTTGAGAGCCTCTTCTTTGGAGTTTGCTTCCTTCTTTCAGAGTGGGTTTCAAAGTTTGGTCTAGAAATTTCTTACCAGTGATGAGTTTAGCAGGGTTCAGGGTAAACTCTTTTCTTTGGCCGCCAGTACCGGTTTTGAATGTGGCTTGAGCATGGATCGGACTCCAGAGGAGTTTTCTGTAGTTTTGAAGAAGGTTTCTCGCTTCATACCCGGTGCACGGGATAGAATTGTTGAGGCTTCCCCCCTTGTTGCTATGACTGACTATCTTTTTTTGAAAAAGGTTTATTATTATGCTACTCATCCCTTGTCTGCCATTCTTTAACTTGAGCCTGAGAAGTTGGCTGGTCCGGAAATTATCCCCCCTCAAAAGACTATTTGTGTTTCTCCTCCATTAACAAAGAAGTCGACTGTGACACCTGCTTCCTCATCTTTAGAGTTGCTCTCTAATGTCATTCCTTCCTCTTCTGTTGTTGTTGTTGTTAAACAGCCTTCTACCGAGCAGAATGAAGAGTAGGTTTGTGTTATGGTTGATATCCCGGAACTGAGATGGCGGATGGTGCTATTAACGAGTCTGTGGAGATTTTTATGCAGGGTGTTGCTCATCTAGTTAATGAGAATGTTGTTCAGACTAAGTCATCTTTGGCTCGTGTGTTGGAACTTGCTTCCTTTGGCCCTAATGATGTTGTGGTTGCTCTCTTCGCTAGAGAGAAAGAGAATGTTTCCCCTCCTCCCTTAAGTGGACATGTTACTGCTTCGGATGGTGTTGAAGAGATTGTTGCTGCCCCTTCTGGAGGTTAGTGTAATAATGTAGTTTTGTTTTCTTGTTATATTTTTTTGTAGTCCATTTTCCGTAGGGGAGGGGCGCATGGTATGCCGGAGAACATTGCTTTGTTGCTTCGAGCTTGGGATAAACTGACTATAGATGTATGGTTGTCCATCCAGCGGATCCTGAGTCATGCCGCCCGCCCTAAGCCGAATGGCTTCCCCCTGGGAGTGTAGTATGGTTGGTCAAGCCTCCATAGGTTCAACGGGCCTTGTATTGCTTTCTAGCAAAAAATGTATTCTCATGTCCGGCCCTTGAACTTGCCTAGTTAATAGCTTTTTAAGTATTAGCTTCGTATTTTGTTTCCATGTAATCACCGACTTTATTCGGTTACTTTTGCCTTGTAGTATGTAATTTATTTCAATTCTAATGTTTATTATTGTTCGACACTTTATTTCTTTCCTTGTTATATTGGCTTGCTTGTAATTTTATATGTTGATGTTTAGCATTTTAGCATTGGTTTATGCCCCAAACGCTTTATGTCTACCCTGGTGATGTGTTTTTAGTTGCGTCTGGATGTCTTTATCCGTCCCTATTCACATACCGAAGCAGATTTTTATTAGCTATGTTCGTACACATTACAGGTTTCCTTGTTCCTCTTATGTTATCCGTTGGTACATGCTTACTCCACGATGCATCTGTTCATTGGAGTTATTCGTTTGGGAGAAGAGTTCTCTGGACTCTTCGCCCTGCGATTTGCAAAAGTTTTTGATTTTTAACTTTGCCTTCCCACTTATACTTTTCACATTTATGGGGCATGTTTGTTGTTTCTTTTGCATCCAGAAGTAGCGAGCCATACGATGTTTATCATGCTTCGTGTTTGCATTAGTTTTACTTTAGGTCCTAACCAGATGGAAAGTTTGGCTCTATTGTATTAAATAGAAACCATTCATTGGACATAGGATAGTTCGTCCCTCCGAGGGAAGCTAAACACTTTGAAAATTGCTTCCTCGGATAGGTTACATAATATTTAAATATGCTTCGTTACTATGACTACACTTCGTTGCTTCTGCTGTGGTTTACCCAAGTGTGGCTCGGCTTTCTTGTTGTTGCTATCTTTGCTATGTTTCTTGCTTCTTCCAGACTCCTTTCTGCAGCTTCTACTGAGGGTCTTTTTTTACGCCTACTAACACTTCTTAGTTAAGGAATTCTAATCTGATGGATGTCAGTCCTGTTAGCACCTCTGCCTTTGGGTTCAAGGCTTTAGGAAGATGTGTGATCCGGAACCTATGAAACGGAGTTGTGGCATCCATGATCTTTTCCCTGTACTTCTTTATTTTTTTGGTCCTTGGGACTCTACTCTCTTCTACCTGATCCACTAACAGTTTTGAGCCCACGAAGACATGTAAATACTTCATACCTCTGCCGGCGGAGGCGACTAGTCTGGACAATATTACCTCGTAATCTATTCTATCTTCGGAAGCATAAAAGTTTAGGCAGATGGGTACGAGTATACTTTTTATTCGGGCTGACTAGGATCATTCCTACGCCGGAACCCTTCTTTCTTGGTTTTCTTCCCACGCATAATCTCCATGTCCTTGGTGACGAGCTCCTCTTGAGGCTTTTCCTTTGATCCGGAGGCCCCCTCATTGTTCTTATCTGATACACGTAGCACTTGTCCTCCATGTCTGAAGACTTTTTCACCACTTGCACCTCTGCTTCTTTCCTTCTGACGTATGAGACATGATATATTCTCAACTCTACTGCCCATTTCGCCAATCGTCCTTCGGTATCAGACATTTTTAGCATCTCTTCCATGGGGCCCTCAGTTACCACCTTGACTTTATGATTTTGGAAAATCATTATCAGGGGTCTTGTCGTGTGGATTAATGTCAGCATCGCCTTCTCTGTCGGAGTGTAGCATGTTTATATCCCTTTTAGGAAATGGGTGTTTGGACCTCGTTCCTTTCAAAAAACAGTACAAAGCTAATCGTTTCACTTCCTGGTCGTAGACAGACCATCAGGACTTTTTCCTCTTTCGCGACAGCCAACGTTTACAACTTGACCTATCTTCTTTTTATCTTTTGGAAGGCTTCTTCAGCCTTAATTGTCCAGTCAGATACTTCTACTGCATCTAAACTCCTCCGGATGTTATGAATGGGAAACATGAGTTCTGCCAACTTTGGTATGAACCTGCTGATATTTTTTAGCTGTAAGGATAGGTTTCATATCTGATCCGGACCCCTAGGCGTGGGGCTTCATAGTATGACTTTCATTTTTTCTAGATCAGCCCTTATCCCTTCCATTGCTATTACATATCCCAAGAACTTGCCTTCCTCCATCCCAAAGGTGCATTTACTAGCGTTTCTTCCACGACTTTGATTAAGTTTTACTTGGTCTTGCTTATCACAACTATTTCTTCTAGGTACACGTCTACATTTTGCCCATTCTAATCCGCTAGTACTTTGTCCATCATCCCTTAGAGCATAGATGCGGAATTTTTTAGTCCATTTGGCATGTAGGTGAAACAATACATTTCTTCCTCTGTATGGAATCCTGTCTTTTCCTTATTACTATATGACATCTGTACTTGTCTATGTTCATTAAGGAGCTGTAAGAAGCATTTATACTTGTACCCTATGAGCGACCCGAGTTCCTCTTCCGTTTCTGGGAAGGGGTACATATCTTTTATACAGACTTTATTGAGGCTTGTGTAGTCCATCAACATCTGTTGAGTATCATTCCTTTGTTTGATGGGTACTGCGTTAGCTACCCACCCTAGATATTAGACCCTCCTAAGTATTCCTTCTTTCAGCCATTCAAATACTTTTTCTTTCAGCACTTTCTTCTAGTATGGAGTCAATGGCCGCTTCTTATGAATCACTAGCTCGGATAAAGGGGTATACTTGTAGTTGATGCTTCATGACGAATCATGGTACGACCATATTTACCATTTTTGTCCATACAAACACATCTACGTTCTTTTGGAGGGTTTCTTCTATCTTTTGCTTGCATCCGCTCGATAGCTTGTCGTTAATCACTATGGGGTGATCCGGATTATGAATTATCACTTTTTCTTTCATCGTACCTTCCTCCCAGGTTTCCTCAGGCATCATAGGTTCCTTTCTAGGCCTCTGGTTATGGATGCTTCTGACCTGCAGTATTACTTGTTCCCTTATCCTGGACATTTGTTCCACATGTTGAAGCTGCTACGTCTCCTTCCATGAACTTTGCATTTCCTCTATCTGTCTGCATTCTCACAAGGCTTCTTTGCTGGTTTCCACTGTAGCAACTCCTCTAGTTGTTGGGAACTTGATCATCAAATGGATGGTTGAACCTACTGCTTCAAGGCTTCTCATCCCGGTTCTTCCCATTATCAAGTTGTAAGGTGATCGACACTTTACTATGACAAACTCTAGCAGCACAGTTTTGCTCCTTCCTGGTTCTTCCATGGTTACTCTGAGGTTTACCAATCCTAAGGGATCGTATACTTCACCCAAGAACCCGACGAGAGGGGCATTGGACTTCCTTAGTCTTGACTTGATGTCAGCGTCGAAGTTCTTAAAACAGTGCTCATACATGATCTCCGATGAACTCCCACCGTCAATGTAAATCCTTTGGACATGATACCCCTTGATCGTCCCCTCTAATATGATGGGGGCGTCTGTCAAGCAGTTCTGAGGTATCGCTGGAAAGGCAATTTCTTCAGTCAATCCAGGCTTTTCCATTTCGTATGGTCTTTTACGGCCTCCTTCAGAACCCACCATGTTTATGAATTTCACACCGCCTCGTCCCTGACTTTTATTCCTCTGGTTGCCTCGACGGATATCTTTTACTAAATGGGCCAACTTTCCTGATGCCACAGCCTCTTCTATTTGCTTCTTTAAATAATGGAATTCATTGGTATTATGTCCCCTATCTCCATGATAGTCGCAAAACTTGTTTAGATTTTGATTCTCTGGTGTCTTTACCAGAGGTAGAGGGGGCAGGAAGTTCACACTTTCCATTTCCAGAATCTCCTTTGGCGTTTTGATGAGGGGTGTGAAAGAGTCCCTCCTTGAGTAAGGGGCGCATGTTCCTATGTTCCTTCAGAACTCCCTTGGACCATTTCTTCCTTTGACCCTTTCTTGACCTCCGGACCACCCAGGATGGGTGGTTCCCTTGTCCCATTGTGGAGCCCTGACTACTTCAGCTGACCTTGCTGCTGCTTCCCCTCTTATAACGCTATGACTCTTTCGAACATCTCATCCACCGTATTGGGTATTTTATCATTAAGTTTCTTGGCTAGCTCTGGATGTTCGTGGTCGTGCATGAATGTCGAGATGCGCAGCACCTGTGGCAGACCCTTGATGTGCTAGCTCTCGGACTTGAACCGGTCCATGAATGCTTGTAAGCCCTCATTAATTCTTCTTTTGATATCGTGGATATCCGTTGGATCCTTGGCATACCTCTTTTTTTGCGAGAATTCTTCTAGAAACTTTTGACTCAATTCCTCAAAGTTTTCCATGCTTTTCGGGTCTAAATCGTCAAGCCAGTTTCTTGTTGTGCCACTTAAGGTTTGGCGAAACATCTTACACCAAACTGGCATGGGCTATTCCTCCTGCTCCGCCACAGATGAAAAGATGCCAAGGTGATCTTCCAGATCCTTACCTCCTTCATACACTTTCACATTCCTTGGGAGTTTAGCCTTCTCATGATACTTGAAATGAGTGATTCTCATGGTAAACGGAGTGGGTTTAGGCCTTTTGTAAGGCGTGTTCAGGTCCTCTCAACTATCCTCCGAACCTCCTTCACCTTCGGTGTTCGAGTTGACTTCCCTTCGTTCGGACGTTTTTCCCCTAGATCTGGTTCTTCCTCCTATGGATTTTTCTTTGGTTTTGCTTTGATTCTGTAGCCTCTCCAATCTTCTCAGATGGGATGACGTCCTGCTTCTAAACAAGCTTCTTTGGTTTCTCCCTTAAGAACGACCCCTATTTCTTGTTCAGGATGTGCTGGAGGACTTATTGGAGAGTTGTCCTAACAGGCCCTTTGTAACTAAGTTGTCTGAAATTTCTTCTTCATATTCACCGTAGACAAGCTTCTTTAGAGTTTCCTTTGCTCTGGCCTGTTGCTCGTGTTCCTTAATCATTATTCTCAGCGCATCGATATTTTCCTTAATGAAAGCTGGAGAAGGAGTGGTTTGAGTCAGCTGGGCTGGTTCAGTAGGTCCTTCCTGCGGACCTACGCCTGTATTCTCCAACTCCACCCCTTATGCTCCTTCCCTTTTCGATTGCGAGTCAACCATGTTTTTGTTTTCTCCTCAAGCTCAAGCAGATTGGGATGCCGGTCCCACGGATGGCGCCAATGTTGAGGTAAATTTACGCGGGCCTGTTAGGCTTTGGTAAATGGGCCTCAATCTTTGTGAATATCTGGCTTGGTTGGGCTCAGCTTGGCTGCTCCTAAGGTTCCTCCTTCGTATCCTAGATGAAACTAAGAAAGGACACCGTTAGCTCGCCCCGGGATTTTAGTCCGGGACCAACTCCGACGTGAGAGTAAGTACGAGTGTTATGAGAAAATTAGGAGAGAATATAAGAAAATAAGTATGGTTCGGAGTGTGTGTGTGATCCTTCGTCCTGAGGGAATGGACTTCCTTCTTTGGCTTGTACCGCTCTTTTATCTTCTGATTGTTTTCTTGCATGTTTATTGTGTTTAGTATTGATTTTTGTCACCATAAAACCTGTGCCAGTCTCTCAGGCTAAAACCCCCTCCCCGTTACCATTAAAACTAGGTATAGCATAGGTTTAACAAGTAATTAGAATTAACTTAATTAGAGTAATTAAAATACTGATAGAATATAAGGTTAACAACCTCGCTCTTAGTGTTCGACACCCTACTTACCACGAAACTCCACCCGATCGGGTACACTGCCCGTTAAAGTGTTGTTTTAGGATAAGTCGGCTAAATATAAATTTAAAACTTGGTAATTAATAAATTAACCCTACACGACAGCACATCAAGTTTTTGGCGCCGCTGCCGGGGAGTGAAAAAGTTTAACCTTTAATTTTATTAGTATTTCTAACCATTAGCTTAGAATAAATTAATTAGTGTAATTTAATTCTGTTTGTATTTAATTTAATTGTGTGATTTAATTGTATGTTTAAATTTCCGCATTATTTAATTGTTTTCTAAGTATCCTGTTCTGATAGATCAACTGATACGCCGTATCCACCAGTTGGATACGACGTATCAACCCTTCCACTCAGAACAACGTATTAATCTCTACAGTCTAAACAACATATTTGTTCTTCTAAACAATACGGCGTATTCTGAAAGTCAATACGGCGTACTAACCTTCAGCAAATCCATACGGCGTATTCAAATTAATTGAATACGGCGTATTTATCATCTGATACAGTAACAATTCAAAAAATTCTCACATTTAAATCTCTATTTGCTACTAACGTTTTTCTCCATTTTGATAAAAGTGGTGATTGCTAGTTACAACTCAGGGGATAATGTCAAACGATGATGATAGAGATCATACTAATTCACCCGTGATCACGAAACCCAAGCTGGAAATTGGTGATGAATTCTTGAAAATATTGCAAGACAACTCCTTCAATGGTATGGACGGAAGTGACGTTACCGACCACATTGCAAAAGTGCTCGAAATAACCGAATGGATCAAGATTCCTAATGTGGATAAGTATGAACTTCAATTACACGTCTTCTCGAAAACACTTAGTGGAGATGTTGAGAAATGGTGGAACAATGAAGGAGCAGCTACTACTTGGAAGGAATTGGACGATAAATTTTTCCATAAATATTACCTATTATCCTATTCTTACAATGGTAAAATTCCAGATGACTTGGACCATGGAACGGATTAATTTAAATTTCTATATTGACTGGCATCAAAATTTGATAACTACTGGGAAATAGACAAGAACACCAAAAGCGTACTATGGGAGTTTTATGTTAATGAACGAACTAAAGGAACGATTGACGACCTCGACGAATACAACGAACCATGCGAGGAAAACAGCAAAAATACATGCTCGGATTTATTTTTCAAACCTTACTTGGATGCACATGATGGAAAAGACATCTACGAACTTCTAGAAGGGGATTATTCTCCGATACCAATTCCCACTCATCGCGACATCAGCAACCCAGACGAGTTGTGCATAACTGAAGAATTCACGGTCATACGATATTTGATGGGCTCTTGTGAAGAATATATCACTGTAGGTCCAAGCAAAATTAGTGCTGCGGAAAAAACCCCTGGCAGCATGTCTTGCATCTACCACGAACTCTTCAATAAAAAAGATCGCAGATGGACCATAACGCGCACCAAATGAACGAAGAGAAAGAGAAAGTCTAACTTAAAGACTAGCTAAAAGAAAAGTGCTTATCGGGAGACAACCCGGTTGTTTTTAATTGTTTGAATTGTAATTTTAATTGTTTTCCTGCATTGTAACCATTCTATAACTGAGATAGGAATTGCACTTTTGTTTTTTAAACTTTTATGCAGGACCTTGCTGTAAGGAAATCGACGATATGGTATACTCTGAAAAAGACGTGTGTTGAACTCGTATGAGGATTCTGACGCCTCATCAACACACTCTTGCTCAAGAACTCCAATGGAGAATCATCCTAAGCTACATATCATGGGAGTTTCTCATTCTAATTCTATTTCTTATTTTCTTTAAATTGTTTTATCTATACAACGAGGACGTTGTATAATCTAAGTGGGGGGGGGGGGGGGATGGAGCATTAGAACGCCTACTTGTCCTTTTTTTCAAATAATATGTTATATGCTTAAATTATGTCAAATTAAAAAAAATCTAGCATAACTATTGTAAAAATTAATAGTTACATGACCTCACACACTATAACCCTTAATACCAAATTGTGAGAATTAAGCCTATTCCGTTTCTAAACGTTTACTAAAAATTCCACAAAAATTATGAGTGTGTCGGTGATGTAGTGGACTTTAGAACTTGGCTTGGTATATTACTCGAGACCACAACAATGAGTACTATGGACTTAGATAGAGAAACATTTTTAACTGGTAAATTTTTAGGAATACACCAAAAACCATAAATGTTGTAAAATTAACTAACTACGCTGGTTAGTTAAACCCTGTGTAACCCTTTTGCTTACTCTCACTATAAGAGTAAGATCCCCTAGAAAAACCTGTTGAGCCATTCCTGTCTTTTTCACATCGTATGTTCATTTTGTTACACCTTTACACCTTAGCCTACCCTGTAGATTAAGCCTAATTAATCAAGTTGCTAGTTGCTTTTGTGTAAAGTTTTGTATTTCCTGTGTCAAAGTGAAATTTTCTATCTCCGGTTAGGTCGGAAAATTACACAATGTAATGGAAATTATTTAGCTCGTGTATTTTACTACTTTAGCGATTATGTATTATGTCCGAAGATGAAGTGTTAAAGAAAAAATTGTCCGGATGAATTATGATTGTGAAGACGGTGAAATTGCATCGAGATTTATGAAAAAAAATATATGGAAAAATAGAAAATGCATCAAAAAAGAGAAGAATGATTGATAGTCGGTTCGCTAAACTTAAACCGATGAAAAACTTGCAAGGATCGATTATTCGTTGATAGGTGTATAAAAGTCAACGATGTATAGCTTTGTATAAAGTGGCCGATATCACCACTTTTGTAAAAGTATGTAAGTTTGGGATGAACAGGAAGTTGACCGTTATGGGAACGCCAACTTAGGTTGTCACATTTCTATGATCGAGGCGTTTGTATATATTTCGAGTCTTTATCATGGAACGGTCGGGTAAAGTTTCTAGCAACTACCTTATTTGTCCAAGCTTAATCTATTTGTTTTGTGAATTTTATTCAACAACAATTTGCTTCCCTTTCCTAGCAATTAACCTTAGGTTTTACTCGAACGGGGTTGAGATCGAGTCATGCATGTCTATTCCGTCGTTACGGCCATATATGCATGATTCAACCACCTTGTTGGTTTATTACTTTTGGTGAAAGTTAGGAGATCCCTACCTTATATCATTCTTCATCCTAACCCTTGGTTAAAATCGAATGAGGATGTGATCGAATTATACATGTCTATTTCGTCGTTACCGCCGTGTATGTACGATTCAGTTGCCTTGTTGGTGTGGTACTATCGGTGAAATATTGTTAGAATGGTCAACCCTTAGCCTTATAATAAAAACCCAATTTACCTTTTGACTTGTTTCTCCTTAGATCTAGTGGTGGAGATGTGTATCCTTGTCAAGCATATGATATGAAACTAATCACGATCGGGCAAATGAGCGTACCAATTAAATGTTACACCCTAGATTAGTTGAGTGATCTGTGTGAGTCCCAATGAATAGATCTTCTTAGCTTGTTAAGGCTTAGTTAACTTGAATAGATTCAAACTAACTATATGAGAAACTATGATTATGAATACTACAAGTTATGCGGAATCTAACTTGTAATACTAAGAAGAACAATGTAAACAAAACTTTGAACATATATTGATTGCAAATATTCTGCCTAGGTTACAGAATAGCTAACTATGAAATAATTATCTCTAACTATGCCGTAGGGTTCCTTTTAAACACTAAGGAAAACCCTAATGGGCTTACAAAACGCGTCAAGTGATCATGCATATCTATTCCTAATATAACTCATGCATATCACTTAAGCAGTACTAACTATATAACTAACAGTACTAACTATTATACTAACAGTACTAACTATACTAGTAGTACTAACAATGTACTGGCAGTACTAACTAACCATAAACAGTAGTACTAGGTGTAGAAGCTCTAAATCCTAACAATCCTCCCCTAGACTTGTGATTTACCTTCAAATCTCAAGTTTCTTCTGTATTTAGTCTTCTAGACTGCACTGTTGAGGATTCTTCCAAATATTCTTCTACTTCTGTACTTGTAACCTTATAAACCTTAGAAGTTCAAATGCCATCTCATTTTCATGATCAACCTCTAGTTTTCTGCTTAACATCTTTGATAACATTTCTTGAGTAAGTAGATACTTCTTCTCTATCATCATGTGAATGGCAATTCCATTGTTCATCAACAAAATATGAATTCCACATGAATCAAATAGTCTCTAGCTTATCAAATTGTATTCATGTTGATTCATCCAGACTTCATCTTCTTCATGAGGCTCAAATAGAATCTTTAAATCTCCCCAAAGCATTAAGTCATAACCTTCTGGACTTGATATCATATACCTTGCTTTAACTAGCCTGTGTAAGTCTAATACATCATGTCTATCAAAATCATCAAGCATCTCACTAAAGATCTTGTAATTCTTGGAACTTCCATCCGCCCTAAAGATTTGATAATACATGAAGTTTTCTGTCAGGACATGAGTCTTCCAATCAACTATTGGATACTTAGTAGCTAAAGATTCAATTTCCATAGCAAATTCTTCTCTTGGAACTAGATCCAAATAGGCTTTAAGTTCTTCCTTCTCTACATCATCTTCTATCTTTTGCCTTTTTGTACTTTCTTCACTTTGCTTTTCACCTGCTCGTTTCCTTGCAAGTGATTTCTTCCTGCTTCCTTTCTTTTCACTATCTTTTTCTTTTTCAGAATCCATGGGTGCAAAGGATTGAATTTGATCTCATACTTTTTCAAATATAGGTCTAATGTCTTCATACTTCATTCCCTTGAAATAATTCATCTTTAAACCTCCATAATTCTTCAAGTACATGACCATGTTCTTCCTTACTTCAGCTACAGGGTATGGTCTATTCAGCTGAGCATGATATCTTAACACTGCAGGATCACTCCAGTCAATTTGCTGAGCTTGAGTAGGTTCAGCAGCAACTTCTTCCCTTTCACCCAACTATTTTTGAAGTTCAAGAGCTGCTTCAAAGTTAATCCTTTCTTGTTCTTGTTTTGCCATAGCTTTTGCTTGTTCTTCCTCAAATACTTTCTTAGCTAACTCTTCATCCATACCCATCTACACTTGAACCTTCTTTTTAAATTTCTTTGGAGGCTCAGATTCTTGCATAATTACTTTCCCTTTGTCTTTTGCCTTTACACCAGCAGTACTAACTGTTCTACTGGCATTACTAACTCTACCACTGCCAGTACTAACAGATATTCTTTTTGGTGTTAAGGTTTTGAGCAGTTGCAACACTTCTTCTTCTTATAGTGCATCTGCAAAAGTCTGTAGCTGCAAACTAAACACTACTAATTGGCTCTTGCTAGTAGATCATAAATCTGTGTATCATCATTCCTCCCCTCATCTGCAGCATGTGGAGGAACTAAAGAAATTCCAGCATCCATGTCAAGCTCTTCAATCAAACTCCTCCCTTATTTGGAAGGATCCTCCAAGTCTTCTTCATTGTCAGATTCCACCTCTCTAACCCTTCTTCTAGATTTGCTTGCCTTCACAATCTTTTCTAACTTCTTCACCTTTCTAGTAAGCTGTATGAGAGCAGAATTGTAGGTTTGTTTGGTTTCTTTTAATTCAGTCTCCAAACTCTGCACTTTGTTAGACAATGAAGGTACAACAGAGATCGTATTCCTTAAGTGAATTACTCACCCTCATCACGTTAAGTATGTGAACACTGTGAGAGCGTGATTCATGGAGGCATTAGAACAGCCTCCCTTTGCATAGGTGTGGGTTGAGTGTTTGAGTGGATGTGAGGTTGACGTTGGTAAGATTGGTGATGTTGAGGTGATAATGTGGTAAAGATGTTATTCTGGATGGAGAAGTTTCAGGTGCACTGCTCATAGTAGGAAATAAAGCAAAAGCTATTCCAGAATAACTCCTTGAAACCCTCTTCATATTACTAAAGACTTTTTTGTGTAAGGATAGGAGTAGGATATGTTCGTGTATGGGGTTGAAGGAGTCTCTTTTGCTTGTTTAAATAGATTTGGATAAATCTTGGGTACATCAAAAACTTGTGTGGGTTTTCCAGATTCTTAATCATAGCATCAAAAATTAGTTTTGAAAAATTGTAAGTCCTGTTTGTGGCCAAGCAAATTATAGCAGTTGCTATATTGCTACTAAACTGCTCCCAAGCAGTTTTCTTAGGGCTTAAGCAGTGGAGGATAGTATGAATTAGAAACTTCCACTGAGGAGAAAAATGACCCTTTTGAAAAGTAAGTTTATCAGAATCAGTCACATACCCCATTAGAGCAAGTTGCTCAAATATCTCTGAATTGGGTAGAGTAGTAACACCACCATTGTCCTCCAACTTTAGATGTCTTCTTAGAGAGGCTTCAGTAATAGTCTTTACTTGTCCATCAATTGTAGCAGTTAGTTCTACCTCTCCATTAGCACTTGTTCTAGCAGTAGCTGTTCTCCAAAATTGCTTAATAAAGGAAACATATATTGTTGGATTCTCTGTGAGGGCATACTGGATGTGACTAGCATTCAGAAAATCAATGATCTGATGAAACCCTTCACTTCCTTTAGACTTCTGTAAGTAGGCCACCATGTTATGCTTGTCGCAAAACTCCAAATTAGCCATGTGATTAAGAAAATATGGAATAAACTTCTGGGATGAGCTCGTGTATGTGAGTATGAAAGCTTGGCAAAGTTAATTGAGATTATATTGAGAGCACTTAGGGTTGTAATTTGACCGACTAAATGAAATTTGATCTTATCTTGAGGAAATCTTACTAATTTATAGAAAGATCATGAATTTCCAATTAGCCAAACCCTATAGGCTATGTTGTTGGCAGAAATATCTCAACGGCTATAATAAAATAAGAAAATTCTGTTATGCCTCAAACAATACTAACGGTAATGTAGCAGTACTAAGTTTAGCCTAACAGTACTAACTTTAAGCCTAGTCGTATTAACATCACCCAGCAGTATAAAGATATGTCTGGCAGCACTAACTTAATACTGGAAGTATTAATCAATGTTTTAAAAACCGGTTCGACCCGGCCGGTTCTACCGGTTAAACCGGGAACCGGAGTGACGGCCGGTCCGTTGTGAGCCGGGTTCCTACTGAAACTCGGACCGGATTGAACCGCCGGTTTTTGGTCGACCCGGGTCGAACCGCTGCCCGGAAAACCCACCGGTTCAACACTTATCAAAGGAAATGAAAGAAAATAGGGTAACATTAGATTATGTCACCGGACTTGTTGGTTGTGTAACAGAACCTTAGCATAGATGGTGGTTGAAAATCGACCGATAGAGTTACGTGATGCGTCATAGTAGTTGAAAATGAGGATGAGAAACTTTGGTTTTATGAGATCTTAAAAGAAAAGGGGATGAGAAAAGGCAAATACAGAAAAGTTGTTTGGGGTGATGAGTAGTGACAAATGAGTCAATAGAGAAATATGAAAAAGTGTATCAACTGATAGCTTCTTTAGTACGATACTTGTTGAAATGAGTTGAGTTGGTAAAATGTTCAAATAATTTTGATGACTGTCCTTGGGATGTGGAAAACCAATTATTATATTATTTTGTTATTATGCATACATATTTCTCTTATCTTATTAACCAATAATGAGTTAGTCTCTATGAAGTATCGGTAATTTTTCTTTTTGACATAAAAACCGGGTTGACCCGGCGGTTTAACCGGTGACCCGGTGAACCGGTGACTCGACCGGGTCAATTAAAAAACTGAGTTTTAAAACATTGCTTTGTTTTATTAGAAATACTAAAAATCATATGGTAGTCTTCTACTTCAGTCTTCTTATCCTTCACATGACTATTGTTTGGCATGACCTTATCTTTCATTTGAGTGCTCCTAAGCCGTGGTCTGCTAACATTAGTTCTATGAATTACTCCTGTAGAGGTAGACATGTGAGGATTAGTATTCCTAGAAGTCTGAGGCAACTGTGGTGCTCTAGTTTGTGTTGTCCTAGTGTCAATTTGATACATGCCTGGTTTAATCACATTTGTGTTTCTTACAGCTTGTCTTGCTGTTTGAGGTAAAATCTGTGTAGTGACTGGTTTTGATAAACTCTCTGACACATTAGTTTTGGGAACCGACTTTGTTTGTGAAAAACTTTTCCTCTCAAGAGAGTCTGAAAAAGGAGCCGGTTTGCCTAAAACTGATGGTTTTGGAATCCTTTGAGCATTTGGTTGTCGAACAACAGATGGTTTATCAAACTTAGTTTCCATAGATTTTCCTTTGCATTTCTCAATGAGTTTCTTTAACTCACTTATGGCAATGTTCTTGTCTTGCAATTGAGCTTTCAAATCTTGTATTTCAAAATATTGTTCACGTTCTTTTTGAAATACATTTGACGCTTTTTCTTTGCAAACTGTGTCATTTTTCATTTGTTCTTGACATTGTTGTAAAGCCAGTTCAAGAGAAATCGAGTGTTTTTCTAATTTAGCAAAACTTCGTAAAAGCTCAGTATAAACTTCTTTACTAACAAATTCAGTTTGTTTCGAAAGCTTTTGTGCAAGACATTCACATTCTTTCACTTTATGAAGATATAAGCATTGCAATTCAGTGTGAGCATCTAAATCAGATAACGAATGCAAATAAGATACATGTTTGAAAATTCAGCTTTATCATATTCAAGTTTGTCAACTTCTTTTTCAAGGGATTCAACGTACTTTAAATTAGCATGCATTTCTTGCTTAAGTTCATGAACAAATGCGAAACTATCATTCTGTGTCTTAAGGGCAAGAGGCATCAAACATGTCTTAATTAGGATTTCCATATCATGAGCAGTTGGTGCACGAAAATGATCTTGTGAATGTTTCACCCAATCTTGATCGAAAAGTTCTCTAAAATGATTTATGTTATTCGTCATGACATTATATGTTTGTCTACTTTTTCTTATTGATTTGGACACATGTAAGAAGTCGATGTTTTTGAAAATATTTGGTTTAGTTTTCAAAAATGATTTTCTCCACATTTTCTTCCTTACTTCATTTGCATGTGCTAACTGAACAAGATATTCTTGTGTCGGGGGCTTAAAAATTTCATAAAGACTATTTAGCTTTGTGTAGTCATAGGGTTTCACTAAGTCTTTATTCAATTTTGATCGACTCTCTTTTTTAAGAGTCAGTGTCTCTTCCCTATCGGGGACGAGGATTGGTCATGTGGGGTCTCATATAAACATGGTTTCTCATATTGAGCCTTTTTGAGGTACATAGGATTCACAAAGGTAAGTCTTCCATTAAATGTTGGGCATTTGGGTGCTAACATATGAATGGTCTGGATTGATTAACTGCTTTTGTAAATAATTTCATTTAAGAACTTTAATTGTTTTTCCATTGAAATCATTTTGTCAATATCCTTTTCTTCCTTAAGCTTCAAAACCGTTATTACCTTTATTTTCTCTTTGTTCCTTCTCTGCTTTTGGATGTAGCTAATCATAGCATGCTCTCCAAAAATTTTCTTTATCATGCCCCTTGTTTGTACTACTGACTTTGGATCCCCAATAATCTGAGCTTTAGGATGAGTAGAGTGTACTCTAGTTGTGGGAATAGGACTGACAACAGTGGAAGGTTCCATGTTGTTAAAATCAGCCTCTGCACCTACATTTTGATCAGCATAAGGAGTATTGAGAGTTTCCAAGTCATGATCATCATAGGCATTGCCAAAAATGCCAGTACTTTGAATTTTAGCAGTATCCTCCAATTCATGCATTAGAGGATCATGAGGAAGATTAGTAACATCAATAGGAAAAGATCCACCAAAAGGAACAAATGATGGTCCACTTGATGGTCCAACAGGACTAAAACTCCTGGATGCACTAGCAGTATTAATTGGTGTGTTAACAGTATTAAAACTGTTAGTACTGCTAGCTTTAGTAATCTTCTCCTGAAGAAGCTGGCTATCACACTGAGCTTCAAACTCTTTTCTAACAGCATCTGATTGCTCTATAGCCTCCTTTTCTTGATCCAACATCTTATCAAGAACATTCTTCAAGGCTTGATCATACTCACTTGCTGGTTCTTGTACATTCTTTTTACCAGCAGCATCATCAGCTGTATTATCTTTAATCTTGTCATCTGAGCTCTTGTAGCTTGAAGAGATAGAAGACCATAATGGGAACACAATATATTGTTGAGTAGACACATTCTCTTCTTCAGTTTGTCCAGCATCAACATTTTTCTTCAAACATGTATTGCCATTAGTTTCTTGTGGATAATTCATAGAATTTATTAAGGAATCAATATCAAAAAAGTCAGTTAGGTCCTTTCCCTGCAACGTTTGGTTTATTTTTAAGAAAGTTTACATGCAGATTCTCTTCAACTTTTCTGGTTTCATATTTAAATACCCTGAAAGCCTTGCTATTTATAGAGTACCCAACTAAAAACCCTTCCTCAGCCTTCCCATCAAACTTGCCTAAAGGGTCTAGGGTATTTAGAATAGTAACAGGACATCCAAAAGGTCTCATGAAACTTATGCTTGGTGCTCTACCAATAATAAGTTCATAGGGTGTCTTGTTATGAGGCTTGGTCACTAGAACCCTATTCGAGACATAACAAGCAACATTAAATGCCTCAGCACAAAACACTGTAGGTAGAAGTGAGTCTGCTAGCATAGTCCTAGCTGCCTCAATCATGGTCCTATTCTTTATCTCAGCAACTCTATTTTGTTGTGAAGTTCTGGCAACACTATGTTGGACTTTCTATTGTAACCGAAGTTTCATGGGGGGCAATCGTCACCTTAGTTTTCTTGGCAATTCCTTCTAACGTCCGCTGGAGTCCCATCTCTCCAATCACTAAAGTCGTTATAGATTTCGTGCTACTACTTTTGTCTCTCGTATTCGACAACCTGGTCTTGACACTCTCTTCCATAAATATTTGCTTCTTGGTTTGCGCTTTGAGTACCT
>BQNB010122856.1:0-20201 GCA_026074375.1 Tanacetum coccineum
ACATGAATCTGTTCCTTAGCCATCTGAAATATCTAAACAAACAATTTACATTAGTCACAAAAAACCTTCCTACACACACAATATGTACACATACAGATGCTAGCGAACAATATAGCTAAGAACATAAAATACAGTAGTAGAAATCATTTGCACAGTTAAATTAAACCATTTATGAGTAGCAATAATATATACACATCATAGCAAACTACACCTTGAATTACTAAAAAGCTAATATGCTTAAAATGTCATGTTTATTGAATCGGTTTAAAGTAATATAACTATAACAAATTTATTCTAAAACTCGGTATGTAACTAAATTTGTATTTTAAAGCATATCTATATAGCATTCGAAACAATATGTCTAAATTAAGCATTGAACTAAAGTACTAAACTGCAAAAGTAGCAAACAACAATATAAGTGACTCAAATAACCTTATGCAATCTGATTTTCCCCACCCATAAAACCAACCACGTCGATTCACATGTCTCGTTCGAGCCACAACATGTCACTAAACTTTTAGCCTAAAATCAACATAACAAATAAATATGACCTATATTGTTGCTTTTTCTCATTGAATCTTTACATAACTTTATAAACCCCAATTTTAACAAACATAAAATCTTATCAGTTACTTTACCGCGAGGTTTGACAAAAGCTTTGACAGTAGAGCAGAATTCTTCCTCGTGCGTCGACATCCGTAACGACCCAACAACACCTTCAAGCCAAGAAAAACATAAAAATAAAAACATACCCATAATCAAAAATACATTTATTTATAAAAATAACATAAAACCAATATCAAAGATTAATTCTTTACCTGCTTCGCTTGAATATTTATTGTGACCCACATTGTTTTGCTTCCCACTTAAGTTGTTGCTCATCTGAAATAAACAAACACAACATCACCACATGCAATTAACCAATCAAATAACACAATCCATCATAAAAACACCACCTTGATTTCATATTTTCTTCTGATCAGTGCGTTTTTAGGCGCTTTGTTATGTGTGTTTTGTTGGTTCGGTACCGGAAAGGGAAGAATTTGGTGGAATAAAAGCTTCATAAAGAAACCGGCGTTTAATTTTAGATCGGTGGTTTTCACCATTTGGAAGAAAATGGAGAAGACGACTCGAGAAGAGTGTGTTGAGGGCGGTGGATCTAACATGAATGAGAGGAGGGAGGAGAGGGTGGGGGAAAGACACGTATAATGATACACGTGTACATGACCCAAATAAATGAGGGTCTGGCCGGGTAGCAGGTAGCATTTAAGAGTGTTTAATATTGCCTCGGGATGACAATCTGGGGGTTTAATATAAAGGTATAATATATATAGGGTGGGATACAATGAGAAGGCTTTTAAAATAAAAAGGCTATGAAGCCATCTCAACCGTTGGATTACATTTAATAGATTAAAAAAAGCGGAAGGGTAGTATTGTAGATAATTGAAACTTGAAGGGCAAAGGTTTAGCAATTGAAAAATAACCCGACGTATCAAACGAAGTCGTTTTTCACATCTAACCATAAACCGTCATTTTCTCACACTTTTTACACTCACACTCATTTGTCTGTCTCTCTTAAACGATTCAACAATAATTCCATACCCCTAAAATCAAAATCTGATAACATCAAATCATCTGTTTTAATCGATTCAATTTCATCATCTCATCTTTTCTTCCGATGATCTAACTGCAACATATCTATGGTGAAGACGAATTTGAAAAGCCTTAAGCCTTCACGTAAGTGGATTTGAAACCCTAAAAAGTTTATTGCATCATTTTATTAAGTATAAAATACTGATTTCGTGTTTATGTCATTTAAAGTTACATTAGGTTAGATTAATAAAGATATATGTTCTTAAAAGCTTTTTCATGTGTTTTTAAATGATTAATTAGTTGTTGTATTGATTTGATGCAATAGGTAGATGATAGTTTCTTATAAAATTAGATTAGGTTATGTTAAGTGAGATACATGTGCTTAAAATCTTTTTTATGTGTTTTCTTAGTTTAATACAGTTTCAGTATTGATTTGATTTGATGCAATAGGTATATGATAGTTGCTTATAAATTAGATTAGGTTAGGTTAATTGAGATTTATATGCTTAAAAGCTTTTTTATGTGTGTTTGAATTATTAATAAAGTTGCTGTTAACAAGAGATTTAGTAGGTATATTTAATTTGAAATATGAGGTTTGATTAGTTTAGTCGAAATGTCTTTTATGTGCTGAAAAGTATATGTGTATGAATTTGAATGCTACTGAAATAGTTTATGTAAACAAGTGATGCATTAGGTAGATTTAATTTGAAATATGAGGTTTAACTAGGTTAGGCGAAATGTGTTTTATGTGGCAAAAAATAATCAGTGTGTGCATTTGAATGTTACTGATGAAGTTTATCTAAACAAGTGATACAGTAGGTAGATGTTAGTTGAAATATGATGTTTGATTAGGTTAGGCGAAATGTGTTTTATGTGCCGAAAAGTATTTGTGTTTGAATTTGAATGCTAATGATGTAGTTTATGTAACCAAGTGATGCAGTAGATAGATGTTACTTGAGATATGATGTCTAAAACTGTATGTATGCGTGTTTGTGTCTTATTAATGCACCTTGTAATAAAGAAGTAATGCAATCGGGGCTTGTATATCGGTCGTGAGTCTAGGTAAGGTGACGCGCAAACCGTTTTAGGTGTCGAAAATTGTATGTGTAAGTGTTTGTGTTTTATTAATACACCTTGGAATATAGAAGTAATGTAGTAAGGGCTTGTATATCGGGTGTGAGTCTAGGTTAGGTAATGCACATAATGTTTTAGGTGTCTAAAAGTGTATGTGTGCTTGTTTGTGTCTTGTTAATGCACCTTGGAATAAAGAAGTATTGCAGTAGGGGCTTATATATCGGGTGTGAGTCTAGGTTATGTAACGCGCAAAACGCTTTATGTGTCTAAAAGTGTATGTGTGCGTGTTTGTTTTTTTTATTAATGCGCCTTAGAATAAAGAAGTAATGCAGTAATGGCTTGTATATCGATTGTGAGTCTAGGTAAGGTAACGCGCAAAACGCTTTAGGTGTCGAAAATTGTATGTGTGCTTGTTTGTGTCTTATTAATGCACCTTGGAACAAAGAAGTAATGCAGTAGTGGCTTATATATCAATTGTGAGTCTAGGACTCTAGGTAAGGTAACACACATAATGTTTTAGGTGTCGAAAATTATATGTGTGCTGGTTTGTGTCTTATTAATGCACCTTGGAATAAAGAAGTAATGCAGTAGGGGCTTGTATATCAGGTGTGAGTCTAGGTTAGGTAATGCGCAAAAGTTTTAGGTGTCTAAAACTGTATGTGTGCGTATTTGTGTTTTATTAATGCACCTTGGAATAAAGAAGTAATGCAGTAGGGGCTTGTATATCGATTGTGAGTCTAGGTAAGGTAACGCGCAAAACGTTTTAGGTGTCTAAAATTGTATGTGTGTTTGTTTGTGTCTTGTTAATGCACCTTGGAATAAAGAAGTAATGCCGTAAGGGCGTATATATCGGGTGTGAGTCTAGGTTAGGTAACGCGCAGAACGCTTTATGTGTCTAAATGTGTATGTGTGTGTGTTTGTTTTTTTATTAATGCACCTTAGAATAAAGAAGTAATGCAGTAGTGGCTTGTATATCGATTGTGAGTCTAGGTAAGGTAACGTGCAGAATGCTTTAGGCGTCAAAAATTGTATGTGTGCTTGTTTGTGTCTTATTAATGCACATTGGAATAAAGAAGTAATGCAGCAGTGGCTTGTATATCGATTGTGAGTCTAGGACTCTAGGTAAGGTAACGCGCATAACGTTTTAGGTGTCAAAAATTGTATGTGTGTTGGTTCGTGTCTTATTAATGCACCTTGGAATAAAGAAGTAATGCAGTAGGGGCTTGTATATCAGGTGTGAGTCTAGGTTAGGTAATGCGCAAAACATTTTAGGTGTCTAAAACTGTATGTGTGCGTATTTGTGTTTTATTAATGCACCTTGGAATAAAAAAGTAATGCAATAGGGGCTTGTATATCAATTGTGAGTCTAGGTAAGGTAACGCGCAAAATGTTTTAGGTGTCTAAAATTGTGTGTGTGCTTGTTTGTGCCTTATTAATGCACCTTGGAATAAAGAAGTAATGCAGTAGTGGATTGTATATTTGCAGTAAGTTACTTATGTTGTTCATAGGGATTATTTAGTTTAAAATGTGGTTCGCCATTTTTTCGAAAGTGATTTTGTGTGTGATGTGGTTAGAAATGAACTTTAATTCAATTAGTTTGATATTGTTACAGGTAGAAATGATCAAGAAGACAAAGAACATGAACAAGGATAAGAAGAGGTTATGAGTCAAAGTACAAGTCTCTGTTGTTCGGTTTTGCATTAAGAGTGTGAGACGTTAAATTTCAGTGTGTGTTCCTGTTTGTATCTGCAAAAATGAGTGTTTGGAAATAAGTTTAAGGGTGCTCAGTAAGTGGTTCTATTTGTGTGTCAACATCTGCAAGTCAGACTTTATTGGAGCTGCATATATGTTTTGTTTCTTATTGGCTGTTGTGTGAGTTGCATGAGCCAGGTTCATATAGGAATTGTTTTTATGTGAAATCCAGCTGAATGATATTATGGATTTACAGACTTGATTGATCGGGAAACCAGCTTAAGGATCTTCCTTGCTCCCTCGAAGATTGCCTGAATTTATTTGACCTCAAGGTGCGTAGATGTATGCTGCATCATGTTTTGAGCCCCTTTGAGCTAATGTTTCTTGCTTGTCTATTGGGCTCGTGTGCTGCGGTTCTGTTATTTTCTTTTTAACATCTATACTACAAATGCATTTATTTTGACATATAATTGGTATGCACATGGTTTTGAATTGCCCCTTCTTTTTGGTATTGATTCGTTAGCGCTTCCTTGTAGGCATTAAACAATTGCCTCACTAGCTTGCCAAAAGATCTAAGATATATAGGTATCACAAACTTTTGATATCAGTTCTTATTTGTCTCCTGTTTTTCTCTCATAATTGTGTACACACTTCGTATTTGAAATGGATTTTTTTCTGTTATCAGGGAAACAAGCTGACTGTGTTGTCTAAGAGATTGGTTGCATCATGGACATTGCTAACTGAAGTGAATGCAGGCAAGTCATGTTCTTTCTGTTCAATTCAGTGTTTGTGCTCCTTTGATATGCTAATATAGTCTGAGGCTGTTAGTAAGTTAATTATCGATTCAATTGGTTTTTGCTCCTGATACTGCAGCAAAAAACGCACTTAGTGGTATCCCAGAGAGTATTGGTTGTCTTTCACGTCTCATTCGTCTTGACTTACATCAGAACAGTGAGTATTTCAAGTTCTTTATTGTTTATCGATATGTGTCCCAGTTCAGTCAGTTCTAATATATTATTATTTGGTTTCTCATTCTGGTGCAGAAATTACATCAGTTCCGTCATTAATAAAGGGCTGCTCTAAGTTGGCAGAGTTCTATATGGGGTATTTTTCTGTTCGTGTGGATAATGCGAATATTGCTAGTCGTAGTCTTAAAATCGTTATAATTCCTTCTGATGTTTATTCTTGCTCTGTACCTTTTTTAATATGCAGGAATAACTTTCTAACATCATTACCAACGGAAATAGGAGAACTCACAACTTTAGGAACATTTGATCTTCATTCAAATTAGGTATAAATTTATTTTATAAGCGATTTACTACTCCACTACTCATCTTTTAGTTTCGTGTAAGTACTTTGTATTCTCAAGATGCTTTTGTACGTTGGTTTTGTTATCTATGTAGTTAAAGGAGTATCCAGTGGATGCATGCAAATTGAAGCTTTCAGTTTTAGATTTGTCGAATAATTCACTGTTTGGGCTTCCCGCTGAGATTGGTAAGGTTAGCATTTCATTGTTCAAGTAGTGCTCAGTTAGTTGTACATCAGAGCTATATTGTTATGCACTGTATTGTTTATACGGGTTTTCTTTTGCATAAATTGCCAATGTACCTTTCATTTACCCTATTACTCATTGTACCTTTTTTCTGCACACGAGTCACTAAAAGATAGCTTTGTGTCCTGTTTGGGTCATTTTGTAACAAAAATGGACTGTCAGAAATGATATTTCTTTCTGAAATATGTACTATGTATGTACAAAATATAACATGCACGTGAAACACTGTTAGATATATATAAACTGAAGTTAATAGTATGTCTAAAATTTGAGAGTACGGGCTGCAAAATGACCCAATGGGACACAATCACACTAACACATCTTTTTATGACTTAAATGTACAAGAAACGTATAATGACAGTACATCTCACTTAAAAAACAGTTGTCTATTATAAATGTATACTGTAATGTACAGTCTTATATGCTACTACATTACTATATTGAACTTTATTGAATGATCAATACCCTCAGTACTTTGCTTATGAACACTTTTAGTCTCAAATATTTTGAATTTAAGTAATTTTCTTTTGCATGTTTAAAGTCTTCTAGTTATTGTAGGTAATTGAATGATCAAAGTTTGATAAGTAATTTTACTTTTATGTCTGTTGGAAACTAATTATTTTTTCTTTTAATGATCAGTCTTTGTTTAGTACTTAAAAAGTTAGTACATCTTAGTTAAAAAGTTACTGCATCAGAACGTATTTTGTTAGTGCATTACAATTAAAAAAGTTAATGCATCTCAGTTAAAACAGTTAGTGCATCACAATGTATTTTGTTAATGCATTGTAGTTAAAAAAGTTAGTACATCTCACTTAATTTAAATTGTTAGTGCATTACAATTAAAAAAGTTAATGCATCTCAGTTAAAACAGTTAGTGCATCACAATGTATTCTGTTAATGCATTATAGTTAAAAAAGTACATCTCACTTAATTTAAATATAAGAAACATTTGGATTTTAACAACTGAATCAAATGATTAATAGTATGATGCCCTAAATAGTGGTGCACTAACGAATAAATGAAATGCAGTAAAACAAACGATGCGATGCAGTGGAAATGACATTATGATGCACTAATAATAAATTGTAATGCACTAACACAACATATTGTGATGCACTGAAAATGACTTTGTGTTGCACTACATATAGCAGCGATGCAATAAACAAACATCGTGATGCACTAAGAATAACACTTTGATGCAGTAGCATATAACAGTAATGAAATTTCATAAAACTAAGATAATGTTGCATTGATCATCTGTATGCTATACTTTTTTACAAAACACTGATGCAATAGATTTAAAACTATGATGCACTAAACAAAATGAACACAAAAGATACTGTGACTAAGATAATCTTATATTAAAACTATAATTGATCAGTTTGTTATTGGTAAAAGAAGGTCTGAACCACATCTTCAATTTATGGTTAGACATATTCCGATCCATGTCCCTTCGGAGGCCTCTTAATAAAATTTCATTTTTGTTTTCTTAGTTCGCTTGTTTCGGGACCCACTTCTGCATTGTTGAGGTTTCTTCAAAGTATACTTCCAGCTGAAGAAGGTACCAATAAAAGCCCTTTGTCAATGCTTAAAATTAAAATTTTAAGTTAAACTGAAATGAATATATGATGCAGAGAGTGGACCATCTGAGAGTAAAGAAAAAGTTATTGCGATGGCTTCTCGGTTATCCCTTGGTTCAAAGGTTTTATCTTCTTACTGTATAAATTGAATTGTATAACAACATTCTGTATAATATAATTTTCATCAAACCGATTTTATTTTTCTGCAAGTTTATATTAGTTATCGTTGTATACTTCTTAGGAACTATCTTTAGTTGAGCATGGCTTGAGTGTCGTTCCACCACAAGTATGTGTTAACAATAAGATATCACTAACAAGAGACAGTGATCCGGAGGTCGGGGATGATTAAACAAATAAGTTGTCATTGTATTATTTAGTGAGAGAAAGGAAAGATGTGTGTTTTCTAGAGAGAGAAACACACACACCTTATTACAAGTAAAATGAACCATCACCCCTCCATGGAAGTATGGAAGGGGTATTTATAGTCCTAGTGACACCTAACTATTATAACTTGTCATTATTAGTCCATATGTGTCACACTATAACTAAATTATTGTAATTCTGGATATGTCACCATATTTTAAGGCTAACAATATTCCCCCAATATGTGGACATACGGAATTACTTACAATGTTCCAATCATGTACAAATACAACACAAATAAAGTCTTCCAAAGCTGAAGATGTCTTCTGAGTCCTCCTGGTCTTGAAACTTGTACTCCAGCTTGGATCTTCATTGTCTTTACTTGAACAGGAACCATTGTAGTATGCATGAACTGGATTAACTTCTCCCCGATCCATGCAGCGTGTCTCAAAAAGCTTTCTTCATAGACTCCTTTTTGGCGAAGTTTCTGAATCAGCTTCCCCCAAACCAACATCCCTATCTTAAGCAAATTCTGAAACTTTGATGTAGCTTAAACAATCTTCTACTTATCATTGACGTGCACAACGGAAATTTGTAGAAGTCAAACCACACCAACGACCACACTTACTTCTCTGGTAATTAGGGCTTGGTGGAATATTAGTTCTGGGGTGCATGTGAGAAATAAGCATTTATGCTTCTCGCGGTTTTTTGCAGAATACTAATAAACCAATATAAGTAAAGTGTTACTCTAACTTCCCCCTAGAAGTTGACATGGTAAATCAAAGTCAACTAAAGTCCTGGAAGTTGCATTATTCCCATGATTGGTTGCGAACTCTCGGAAGCATCATTGTCAGTGTACGTTTATATACTCGAGAAGTTCTTGTCTAAAGCACAAATCTTGAGATCCAAACAAAGCATTACCCTCTTGTCTTCATAAACCGTAATAGGAGATGAAGCAAGAATCAAGAAAACTTGGTATAATCAAGGTCTTGTATATGAATGTCGTTGAAGAACTTTGAGAATTTTGCTTAGACTGTGAAGTATCTTTGTCTTGGAATGGCACAATAATATCCCGTGAGAATTGCTGATTACATCTCAACCTTTAAACTCTCTGGCTAACTTACCAACCTCGAATTCTTTCGGCTATTGTTTTGATCACCAACCAGAAAAGTATAAGAAGTACACCACCTCTTGAAATTATCCACATCGACATCTGCGTGTGACACTGAGTACTACAATGTAACTCCTTTAAGTGATAGCTATAACCCGTGAGCACTACAATGTAACTCCTTACATCAGGAAATAACTAGATAATCCAAGTCTTAATCATAAGCTGTATACGTTCAAGCAAGTCATCAATCGATAGATTGGGTTTGAAGAAAAGGGGTAGAAAATAGAAGGAAGTCTCGATGATGAAATAAGTAGACGCCTTCGTGAAACTCAACTTCAATCTCAAATAAGGGATACCAAATCAACTTCGTGATCACTTGTCATCGTAATCCGAATCCTTAGCCGTTTGTCGTTTTAGTGAATCTTATTCGGATCGTTTTAGTGTTATGTATCGTGTTTGTTGTGTTGTTGTTCAAGAATGTCGTTAAACTAGACAAATGTTGTTTTTTGAATGTCGTTAATGAATAAACATCGTCTAGTTCAAAATTAGTCCAAAACATCAAAAGATTAGTCCAAAATTAAATAGTCATGAAGTCACAAGACCAATTTTTGGATCCAATATACACCATTCGGCCCAAATATTATTCAATATACTCGGCCCAATATCATAACTCAGCCCAACATAACATCTTGTACACAATTCGGAAAACAATTGAGTTCAGCCCAAGACATTTTGCAAAGCTTCGCAACCCATGTGTAATTGCGTACAAAATTAGACTAAAGCCCATATGAACATGAACTCTAATCATGTTAACAATCAAAGTCCAACAAAATCCCATGTATCACCGAAACTCATGTCAGCCCATAATAATCATAGCTAACTATTACCGGCCCAACATCTTGGAAGTTCCAGCCCACGTCCAAATCCTTTTACTAACCCCGTTCCATACCCTAAATATTCGGTATATAATCTACAAGTGATTATACCTTTTTCCCTAATCTTTCTTCACCAACGCAGTCATGGGATTTTCTCTCCCACAAAACAGATAAACACTTCAATCGTTAATTCACATCTCATAAATCTCGATCACAAATGACTATCCCTATTTCCAGATCATAAGCAGTCATACCAAATCTCTGCATCCTTATTATCACATGAAGACCACCCTTCATCGAAGCCCCATTTTTCTATAACTGCTCATTACCATCAAATCAAGAATCAAGAATCAAAAAGTAATTTGTCTTTAAGATCTTTTTATAAAGGGTCTCGGGTAGGTTCTATCTTTGTGATTGTGTGTCAAACGAAGCAAAGAATGTTTTGTAACATAATTGTTATGAAACAATCTTTAATTTCGTATAACAAAAGAGGTTTAACCCTCCACAGAGATCGATGATGATTTTCATTTCGTGTTCTGGATCGCGATTCAATTTAAATACACGAACAATGAATCTGAGATCTCATGTGATTTATCTTTTTCGTTCGAGACTTAATTGATGAGGTTGTGGGAGGAGATGTGATGTTATGTGATGATGAGATAGGTTAGTTTGATTATGGATTTGGTTTGAAATGTGACGAGGGGCTTTGAAGTGAGATTTGGTTTTGTTGGATATGTTGTTGGCTGTTGTTGCGAGGCTATGTTGAGTCAGTACTTCTGAGTCTATTCATTCTTTTCTTTTGGACTGTGACTCAGTGAGTTGACCCGGTCATCTCGGTAAATACCGAGTTGACTCGGTTTGAGTTGAGGGTAGCAACTCGCAACGGATCTGCCAAATCGCTATTCAGACAAATCGCAAGATCTGAGGAAATTTGGGCAGCGGTTCGTTTGTATTTGGCTTAGAAATTTGTCTTCATTGTACCTGTACACCAAATCGCAGTGGCAAATCGCAACCTGTCACAGTCGTACTATTGTACTTTTTCCTGAAATTCTGGATCTGGTTTTTTCTTTTTGGACAAACCGCTACCAAGAAACCCATATGTGTTTGAAGCACAAAAACACAGCAGATAATAACAGAATGATGACAGAAACATATCAACAACAATAAATCAAATTTGTGGTTGATTCTTATGAGAAGAAGAACACTTAAACTATGAAAAAGAAACACAAATGAACAGTGCATGAACAGTAACCGAGACATGAACAGTAACCGAGACAACAAACACATGATACAATACACCCATGCAGCTCTGATGCCAATTGTTAACAATAAGATATCACTAACAAGAGACAATGATCCGGAGGTCAGGGAGGATTAAACAAATAAGTTGCCATTGTATTATTTAGTGAGAGAAAGGAAAGATGTGTGTTTTCTAGAGAGAGAAACACACACACCTTATTACAAGTAAAATGAATCCTCACCCTTCCATGGAAGTATGGAGGGGGTATTTATAGTTCTAGTGACACCTAACTATTGTAACTTGTCATTATTAGTCCTTACGTGTCACACTATAACTAAATTATTGTAATTTTCATCAAACCGAACTTTTTTCTTCTGCAAGTTTATATTTGTTATCGTTGTATACTTCTTAGGAATTAGTTTTAGTTGGGCATGGCTTGAGTGTCGTTCCACCGCAAGTATGGGAGACAAGTGATATCACAAAAGTTGATCTCTCAAAGAACTCAATCGAAACTCTACCCGATGAGCTATCTTCATGTACTTCCCTTGAGGTAATTGTCTTTATTACTTTTTTTGTCCATTTAAAAGAAAAGGTGTTGGTACTAATTTGATGATCGTTGTTATGTCAGGCATTGATTTTATTGAGGTATAAGTGCAGTCTTGGAGTCGCTTCATAAACTCGTGTGTTTAAACCTTGACAATAATCCACTCACACAGGTAAAACACATTACTTTTAAAACATTGGTGTCGTTAAAGGTTATCTAGCAATCAATATATGATCCAACCTAATGCCTTGATTTTTTAGATTCCATTAACTGGATTTCAAGCTGCTTTCAAGCTCCAGATTCTGGATCTAAGCAACAATGTCGGTTGTTTACCTGAACATCCTGTGTTTTCTTGTTTGCTACAGCTGCAAGAACTATATATAAGGTGAGTTTTAAAGATAACTTTCTTCGTGTTCAGAAAGGCTTTGTTTCTTATTAGTAATTTCGGAATTTATTTAACAGGAGGATGCAAATTTCAAAGGTTAGAGCGGATATATTAAGCTTGCCTAAATAAGGATTCTTGATATGAGTCAAAATTCCCTTCAATCGATCCCAGTGGTAATTTTCTTAAAGCACAACTTTAAGAAATAACATCAACACACTTCCTCCTGAACTGGTCTGCTCGGTTCTGCTAAATTTTGAAACTAAAAGCTTAAATACTCTGCATCCTTATATTGGAAGTCGGTTCTTGCAGGATTTACTAGAACCAAGTCTGCAAGTGTTACAGCTTGATGGGAACCCTTTGAGAAGGTATCCTCCGCAAATACCTAATCAATAATCACATTAATGAGAACCGAATAGGCCGGTGCACCATTAGTGGGCTGAAAGTCCAATATCTTCACAAACTTGAGTTCTACTTCTACTTTCAGGCATAGGTCAGTTGCTGATGCACCAAAGCATCTTCCAGCTACATTGAACTCGGGGGTGTATCCTGACGGCCCACCAGTGCCAATCCGGTCTACTAAAATGAGAAAGTACGTGGATATTGAAGAGGTGTCTCGTGGGTCTCATGATATGCCAGGCCATTGGTTGGTGATTGCGGCTAAGTTGGTAATGGATGATGGTAAAATCGGTTTACATGTTAAGTTTGCATTATTGGATTTTCCTTAGGAGGATTAATATGATTGTACATAAAGAGCGGCCAAGAGTTTCTTTGATTTATTTTTATATATAAAGAGTATTGTATAGAAAGAAATTAAAACTTCGAAGCCTGCATTGAGTTGCATTATTTGCACTACAGATGTAGTGGTGGTTTTTATAAGAGATACAAGTATATATTATAAATATGATGCACTAGAAAATAACACTCTAACGCAGTATCATTTAAAATTGATGCACTAGATATAAAACTATGATGCACTAAGCAAAATGGAAAAAAAATGCATCATATTTCATAACACTAAGATACCTAAGATACTGTTGCATTGATGTTCAGTAAATATTTATAAGTTAATTACATTTGAATCCATGCAAGTACTTATGCTCTCCTTTTAAATATTTGTATAATTCAATGTTACAAATTTATTACATCACAATGAATAAATCTACTACATCATAATGTATAAATCTTCTACACCACAATACTATTTTACTGTATCAAAATATATAAATCTATTGCATCACAATGTTATCTATGACTCTACAATGTAAAAATCTATTGCATCACAATGTATGAATCTGCTGCATCACAATGTAATTCTATAGCATCATGATGCATTAAATAATAACACCATGATGTAGTAACTATTATACACTAAACAATATTGTTCTACTATGCATCAGAATGTATATTTTACTACATCACAAGGTAAACTTTAGTGCATCACAATGTAAATTTTACTGCATCACAATGTAATTTTATTGCATCACAATGTATAAAATCTTTTGTAGTACTTTTGATTTGTGTTTGTTTAATACTAAGTACTTTACTTGTTAATAATAAATGTTTATTTAGTATCAAGTTATTTTGATTACTATGGTTTACTAATGATCACTAATACAATATTATAAATGACGATGCACTAAATTATAAATTGTGATGCATCACAATATATAAAATCATTTGAATATAAGAAGGTTTTGAATTGTAACAACTGAATCAAATTATTAACAATATAATACCTTAAATAGTGATGTACTAACAAATAGCTATGATGCAGAAAAACAAACATTCTGATGTAGTGAAACTAACAGTATGATGCATTAAGTAAAAAAAATGTAATGCAGTAACGCAAATACTGAGATGCACTGGGCACTAACATATACAACAGTGATGCAGTAAACAAACACAAGGATGCACTAGGAATAAACACTATAAAGTAGTACTAATTAACTATGATGCACTAAAAAGAGAACACAAAAGAAATTGTATGATGTTTCATAACTCTATTATAATGTTGCATTGATGTTCTGTAAGTAATGCGGTATCTTTAACAATTGGATTAATAATTTATAATAATATTCATAGTAAGCTCATTTGCGGTCAGCCTAGCTCTTTTTGACAGAAGTTGTTGCCTTGGTTTCTTGGATGATGGAAATTTATGTGAATAAGTATTGGAGTTATGGCCTCCCTTCCACCCACATATGCCACACGTCCTCCACATGAAATAATCTTCGGCTGATATTTTTGATTTTGGTTTCATCCTTGAAGGTTTAGCATTCCTTAACCCCATACAACCTGTTGCGAATTGAACATTCATTTCAGATACTAAATCCAACCTATAAAAAATAAAACAGAAACATGTCACATTTTATACCGGTTGATGCACTGGATACGACAATGTGATACACTACATGCAAACAATGTAACAGACTACATACAAACAATGTGATGCACTTGATTTGACATTATGATGCACTACATGCTAAGATTGTGATGACCTTAAAATAAAAGTATTAGTTGAATGGTCCACCAGAGACAAAAAAACTATAAAGGTAAAAAAAACTAATACTACATACTTAAACTGTGATGCACTATAAAATAAACTTTGATGCACCAAATATTTAAACATTGATGCACCAGATATTAAAACTGTGTTGCAGTAGAAAATTATTATGATGCACCAAATATTTAAACCTTAATGCACTAGATATTTTAGTGCCAATCAAATGAAATATACACAAACATGCAGTAGACAGATAAACTAAGATGCACTTAAAACAATCCTTAAATTCTTAATCCTTGATGCACCAGATATTAAAACTAAGGCACGGACGTGGTGCTATACGAGAGAGAAGACTATGTGGGTGGTCATGCAAACACTGTAACCATTAATGGAGTCGACTTGGACCTTGGTTTTATGGTCTTCAACCGGGTAATAATATCATATCTACCTATATATGCTTACATTCATTACTACGAGTTGAGATCAACATAGACCCAAAATTTAGTATATACCTAATGAATCAATCCTAGCCACTCATTTTTTCATCAAAATAATAAAAACTCACTTTTCACATCTTTTTTTAAAATAAAATATCTTGCAAACGGTAAATCGTCAAAAAACAAAAAATACACCATCGCAACGAGTATTTTTTTATCATTCAGTAGACATCCACTTCGATATACTTTCGAAGAACTTTTTTTTTGATTTTTTTTTCAATCACGTCTGAAAAAATCACATGTGATTTGTGATACAAGTCACATGTGATTTCATAAAATCACATCTGATTTCATAAAATCACATGTGATTTGTGATACAAATCACATGTGATTTGTGATACAAATCACATGTGATTTTTTTCAGACATATCTAAAAAAAATTGGAAAAAAATTTCGTTGAAAGTATATAGAAGTGCCCCTCTATAGAAAGATGATTTAATTCTCGTCGCGATGGTATGTTTTGTTTTGCGTAACGATTAACGGTTTGTGAAATATTTAATTTTTTAAAAAGAGATGAAAATGGTTTTGATTATTTTGATTAAAAAATGAGTGACTATAATTGTTCATTGGGTCTGTGTTGAACTTTTGCCTCATTACTACATTATACATCTAGATAATAATATTAGTTTTAATGTACCAGTAACTACTTACTTACCACAAACCATTACTAAAGGATCCAAGTTAAAATATTTTTCTATCCATATTCGATATACTAGGTACGAGTATGATTTTTCACCGAAATAAAAATAGATCTACTACAAAAACAAGTCATTAATTTCTTTTTAACTAATTAATGTCAAAAGTAGTTGGTATTATAGTCATATCCTATAATTGTTCTCAAGTAGCCCCCACAACTTCATTTAGTATCTACACACCTGATGCACTATAGATAGTTACACTCAATATTTTAAAAACCGGTTTTTGATTGACCAGGTCAAAGCACCGGTTTACCGGGTCATCGGTTCAACCGGTTGAACCGCCGGGTCGAACCGGTTTTCCGCCTAAAAGCCATACGATAATTCTACTTACCGAACACCTTTAAAACATGTAAGCTCAGTACCAACAAAGAAAAAGAACATGAAAAATCAAATCAAACAAGTTGGCTTATTGCCCGCGCGTTGCGGCGGAGATTAACTTAATGTCGAGTGGTATTTAGCTACAATAATATGTTTGTTCAGATGCCGGTGTAGATGTCATAATAAAAACATGTTTAACATACATTGATGCATCAAAGCTTCTTAGAGATTGTCATGTTTTTTGCTAGTAAAAATCAGATGAGTGCACATCAAATGAGTGCACAGAGCATACTACTATCAATGAACTTTGTGACTATCAGTTACAACAATAAGTTGCATTAAAAATGTGGTTGTAAGCTGTTAGAACTTTAGCACATCACCAACTGAATAGAACACCATAATCTATCTTTCTTTTTCTAAAGAATAACTTTTACACATATATGTCAATTATGACTTTTTCATTGATAAACAGAACCCTATGCAAAACCAAAGATATTTATACTCAAATATCTACCTGAACAAATTCAAGGACTCCATCATCATAAGACCTCAGCATTTGTCGGCGTCGTTCGCAATGAAGACATTCGCAGCTGGTTTTGGGCCAAATTCAACTCTCAATTTCAAAATCTTTCTATTTTGCATGTAGAAATACGAGAGATTGAGCATTTAGACTTGCATTGGATCACCAATAAAGAGTGATACGCACTTGCTGCCTAATACTGAGGACTCGGAGTTTACAACATTTACCATTTTACGGTTCTTCGACTTTAACGTTGCCTACGAATACATCTTTTACATTATCATCCTACATATACAAATTCAATAAGGAAGTACATATTAAATTATTCAAAAATTCAAAATCCCAAGTTTCTGTTGCCAAATTTCAAACATAATAGTTATTTGTAGTTTGAAATTTGGCAAGTAACAATTTGTAAACAACATACATCTATTGGTAACAGTTGACCATTTTGCATAACACATACAGAAAAAGTTGTGCTTAACAACCAAAAGGCACAAATGAGGATTTGAGAGCAGAGGAGAATTATTTACTCAAGTCGTTCATAATATCTAAAGGATTATTAATGAACCGAATGAGAGCTGGTTACCTCTTTGATTGTCAAACGACAGCGTTAGCTCCATATAGAAAAGCAAATAACAGTAAAGAATCTCTTCTTCTAGCTTCTGGAGCTACCACCTTTACCTGCAAAGCAGGAGCAAAGCAGCTAATATCAGCTTTAATTAGTTTTTAGAAAAATATGAACTGTATCGGTACTGGCAAGTTCAGTAAATGCTGCTTGTAGAAATTTGCGTTGCGATATGACATTGTGAAGAAATGTAGTTAATCATAGTCCTAATCAACAAACTTATATTATATTGGACAGGCAGGTTTTACAATTGATATTTAATAAAACATAGTGTATACCCCATGTCTATAAGTCGTTGCATAGAGATATTTGTTTACAAAAATAGCTGCTCAGGAACATGACGGGTATTACCTTGATGGAGGGCAGGACTCTTTGATTTCAGAAACATGACAGGTATTAATTTTTCGTCGGTGCTACGTTTTCCATTCATTTGAACATGTTTGTTCATTTGTTGGGCCATCACACAAATTCCAGTAATCGAACCAAATGAGACAAAATGCAGACTACAAAACACGGGCAACTACAAACTTCAGTCCCTTAAAAGACCAATTCTAAATTTAAACATACCTATGCAATAAAGATCCTCTGAGGTGAATAGGTATGTCTAAATTTACAGATATGAGATTGTGCAATCATAAACCAAGCAGACAATATAAAATTCACTTATATAGCTGATTTTATTGTTGACAAAGAGGGTCTATGAGATCGCTTTCGAAAGAGATATCTGATGATTGCGTTTCCAGAGCATAAATAATCATAGAACAATGTTTGGCAAACCATGAAAAGTGATCATATGTCTTTCCTTATAGTAGAAATCTGCCAATGCATTCTATCTGCTTGTTTCACATTCTGACTTTCAAGCCAAATAAGTTTACTTATATCCAAATACTCAAAAGTCGGTACTATCTTATATAATGCTACAATGAGTCCCTCATAGCAACTCAACAACAATACAATCACTTCAATATGGGCAACTTGAGTTGGAATAATTAGTTTTACCAACTACAAAATTTTGGCAATCATATCAAGAACAACAGGTCATCGTTTTCAGTCGATAAAAAAGACAAACCATTCGACCGCACCTATTTTTACTTCGTCAATAACACTAATAAAACTATATTACCCAAACCCCTAATTTTTTCATTAAACAATTATAAAAACAAATTCAATAAAATGGAAAAAACACTAACCTTTATTCGTCGCTGAGTAGTGTATTTCGGTGGGCTTCAAATTTCCATAAACCCTTAGCTGCGACAAACCCTTATCTGAAAACAAAAATAATTAAGTTAATATCAACTTTTAATTCAACAATAAACCAAAGATTTTAGAATCAAATTTAAGAAAAATAAGACACCTGATTGTTGGTGGGAAAACGGAAGCAAAAGAAGGATCAAAGGCATGAAACAATAACAACTTCTTCACCTTTTCTAATTTTTCTTTGCAAAACCATCTAAATCAACTATCACAAATAATCCAATAAGAAGACTCACAAATTGAGCTGTATGTATTTGCTGCCTAATGCTGTTGAAGTTGACCGATCTTATTTAACATGTCACATAAATAGGTAAGATTTCTAATAATAGAATATATTAACATTCGTTTTATAGTTGTTACAAATGATAACACTCATGACCTTGCCAATAGAAACCTTTTTAAGATTTATCCATAGCAGAACATAATGATGACACTCATGACCTTGCCATATATTTCGGTCAACATGGATTGCAAAGGGACCTAATACTCAGTTGTATCTTTTATTATTTTATCACCCTTGATCACTATGTATCTCTTAAGAATTACTAAAATGGAACATAAACGAAAAGATTTAAATCTAAATAAGCACATAAGTAGGTCTCTCAATCATATATCGGTGCATCACAGTTTTAGCAACAAGTTCATCACAAAGTGTATGAACAACTAGTACATCATAGCACGAAACTAGTGCATCACATTACAAAAATACTGCATCACAGTTATAGAATATCATGAGCATATTTTATCACACACTTGGTGTGCAGGTTTTATATACGCGTTTTTCATCTAGTTTTTCTCTCAAATTCGTTCCATATGTAGTTAAAAACTTGATATACTCTAAGTCTAACTCCTAAACTTTGTGTAAGTAATTCAACAAATAACAAATTGAATCTAACTTTTATCAACAATTCATTTTATCAAAACAAGATATTAAGATCTTACTTGATGATGAACTAACTGTTGATGATGAGCACTCGTTATTCGTTGATGATGAGCATTCGTTATTCATTGACGATGAACACTCAATCATCATCTAAAAAAATCACGATGGAGAATGATGGAGAATACGGTAGAGATCGCGATGGAGATGATGGAAAAACGGTGGAAATAATGGTGGAGAGGGAGGAGGTGGAAGGAAACACATAGGGAAATAGGTGGAAAAGATGTGTGATATCAAAAAGTCAGGGAAGAAAACACACAGATGTGTGGGAGAAAAAAGAAAAATAATAGACAAAACAAATTATATACGCTAAGGGCCCGTTTGGTACATGGGATTTGCTAGGTTTGGGCTCTGAGATATTCATAATGAATTGTTTGGTATCTTTGGTTTAGGCTCACGCGCGGTATTTACTCCAAATTTGTTATCCAGACTCTACTAGTGGGTTTTGCTGTAACAAACCATATTAAATTCTATTTTTTATTTCACAAAATATAGTAGCCACACATTCATTTGTTATTTTTTCCCATCTTCATTATTCAATAAAAAATAATATATATATCATTTCAATTTAGTAATAAACAAATATATATATTTAAAATAATTATTAATTTTCTCTCTCCACTTTTTACCTCAAAACCTACATCAAATCTTAATTCAAATCCAAATCCTACTCCAACTGCAAACCCACTTACAAACCAAACGCACCCTAAGAGTTAAATTCCGAAAATACGCTTGCAGTTATAAAAAAAAGGTGGAAAGGGGACACATGACGATATCTGGTGGCTTCCTATCATTTTCATCTTAACACCCCTTCTCAATATATATATATATATATATATA
>BQNB010122857.1:0-20201 GCA_026074375.1 Tanacetum coccineum
CAACTGAGAGGCTGGATGCTAATTTACAAGGCACTCTTACTGATCAAACGACTTATCGTCGTATGATAGGAGGGCTTATGCACCTAACAACCAGTCGACCAAACATTGCTTTTGCTACTTTTGTATGTGCCCGTTATCAAGCACGTCCTACGGAGGTTAAACGGATCTTTCGGTACCTAAGACAGTCCTATAACATGGGCCTATGGTATCCGAAGGATTCTGGATTTGAACTAATTTCCTATTCAGATGCGGACCATGCAGGATGTAAAGGTGAAAGTATAAGCAATCAGGGGTTTGTATTTTCTATGTGGAAGCTCGTGAGTTGGGATTCAAAGAACAACAAGATTGTCTGCGGACTGTCTATAGCTGAGACTGAATATGTTTCATAGTTGATTGCTGTGCCAAAGTATGTTGGATGAGTACTCAAATGCGTGGACTATGGATATAAGTACAATCGCGATTCCGAGGTACTGTGACCTCCAAGAGTGCCATTACTTTTCATGCAATCCGGTCTAACATTTAAGAGTTAAGACATTGACATCGATATCATGATTAAAGACATGTTGAGAAAGGGTACTGTGAAATTTTACTTTGTCGGGACTAATCTCATACTTGCGGATTATTTACTAAGACGCTTCTAAAAGAACGCTTTGAGTACTAGTTCAAACGCATTGGTATGACGGATGGAAGACTCCAAATTAGTTGAAATGCATGACATTGTTATCTTCTTGAAAAGTTCCATACATCAAATTAATGTAAATAAATTTCAAAACAAAAGAAAAAATTGAAATTTTTCAAAATATCAAATAATTATTGACATTTTTTTCTTAAAAAAACACAATAATTTAATATGATCAATGATCTAAGGCGGGAGTTTCTTAAAATTTCATTCACTATGACATCATTTTGGAAATAATAAAAAATGATCTATCAAAAGACTGCAATTATGAAAAAACGTTTTATTGTTTCAAGGGGGAGTTTTTTATTTAAGCATTTTCTTTTCGGACTATAGTACTTTACATGATTTCATTTCAAGGGGTGTTTTTGAAAAGATTATTATTCAAGGGGGAGTTATGAAAATTGAAAAAGAAATTTCACAAATCGAAAAATAATAATCACAGGGGCTAAAAGTGTCAATATTTTAATAAACTTTTCGGTGGTATAAAGGGGAAATTTTTCATTTTTTTTCAATTACCGAATCTTGATCGAGTTGAAAAGAAAATCAAACAATGTCTTTTTGGAGTTCATTACCAACGATTTCACTACTTTTCTTTATCAAACTGTAGTGGGTGAGACTAATCAATTGTTAATTGATGTGTTTGCTTTATCGAATTTAAACTCGGAACAATTTTCAAAATTACCGAGTTTGTGTTTTATCGAGTTTTTTATGAAAATGATTGTAATCATGGACGATCATATGCATTTATTTACGAAAATACGTGATGTACAGATAGGAAATGATAACCACACGTTTAATAGAAATTCGGATGGGTAGACGTTTAACCGAGTTTTGATGTTTATCGAGGTTTAATTCAATTGACTTCAGAGGTGGTAATCAAAAATGATAATAATACAATGGATTTGAGTTTGGTTTTTCATAGTCAAAAAAAGGAATCATTGGTTTGTGTAACTCAGTAATAGTCAAAAGTTCAACCTCAAAAAGGTCAAAAAGTCAAACTCAGTTAATACTAAAAAGTCAAAAACTAGTGAAAATACGTTTGTGGAAACGTGAAGGTGTTTTGAGAAATAAATAATGTTGATAATTCATGCTTATGATGTTTAATGCTTAAATGTCTGTGGAATAATAAGATTAGTTTCTCAAGTGTGGTGAATAATTTTGAAAAAGAAATCAAGTTTTTATTGATTATGAGCTTTGGTCTAGTGTATCTATTCGTAATTGTTTAAGAGACTAAGTTTATGTCCGTCTTAGGCCGCTTTTTTGCAATGAAGAATGAGGAGTGAGTGACTTAGTGTCCATTCAATTATTGAATTAGATATGTTTGTCTTCATTGTTTAGGATTCATGACAAAAAGTGAAAGCAAAAGTTTTTTATAACTTGAATCTGTTAATCCAAATCTCAATTGTTCAAGTGGACTAAGTCATGTCCAGCTTCGGTCGTTTTCTGCAATGAACAAAATGAGGAGTGGGTGACTTAGTATCCATTCAGTTGTGGGTTTGAGATTACCTAATTCTATGTTATCATTATAAAGAAAGTTTTTATCAAAAGATTTCTGGAAAAAGTTCTCAAAATCTGTTATTATGTCAAAATGATACTCTTTCACAAAACAATTTTAAGAAGTTGAATGATTTCTCTTTAATTTTTCATAAAGAGTCTTGATTTAAAATCAATGAGAAATCTACATCATTCTGAAAGGAGTATCATGTCACAAAGAATTTATGGTGGATATCTTAAAAAAGAAAGAGAGAGGCAAATCCTACGCGAAAAAAAAAAAAGGGGGGGCCCCCCAAATCAAGTGTGTACGAAAAGAAATTGCAGAACACACAAAAATGGTAAATCAAAAGAATAAGCGTATGGCATGTGCTAGAAAAAGCAAGAACGAGCACATGGGAAAGAAACTGATCAAAAATATGTTCAAAAGAATGCCAAACATATAAACAAACAGAGTAGAAAATGACAAAAAAATGTCAATGAATTGTTTGTTATCTAACATCTCAATTGTATTCATTCAGTAATCATCATGGTACAACAACAACATGTAGCTGATGTTCATCCAGATGAACTGTGCCCTCCAAACAAAAGATATGATCTTTTGGATGCTAACAAGAAATTTGATCTTGAGCATGTGCAATGCCCACCGGAAAGCAAAATTTTGACGAATATCATCAAGAATCATCCATTACGATTCAGCATTGCGGCTTCTTCATCCGTACCATGGATCTATATGGCACAGTTCTGGCATACTTTGAAGGAAAATGATTCAAAGTATAAGCTTAAGTTTATGTTGGACAAGAAAGAACTTTCTATTACACTGGATGACTTCAGAACAATCTTTCATCTTCCACAAGCAACTAACAACAATCATAATTCATTCGTGCCACCACCATCATTTTCTGACATGATTCCATTCTACAAACGAGAATTGGATTTTCCAATGGTAGCTAATAGACATCATCCAATTTCAGACATCTGATCTTCTGCGCCATGCAAATGTTATGCAAGATATTCTCTAATGCTTGACAAACGTGTCACTGGTGGATCACCGCAGTTTGCAAATAAATGCAATGATGTATTGTTTGTCAACAACATTCATGCTGGTTTACGGATTTTATATGAGGGGTTTTACTATTTGCTTTCATCATCCAACATCTTCGATTCTGTATCCAAGATTTACAAAGATCATCGTTAGTCATTACATGACTCTCTTTCCTGAAATCTCAAGACGTGCTCAAGACAAGTATCACAATCTAAAAGATGATGATATCATGAAGAATATTTTTAATTTAGGAAGACACAAAGACAGAGTTGGCATGCAAATACCAGCTTGGATGATATCAGAAGAGATGAAGTACACGGAGCATTATCGGATGTATGCGGAGGTGTTTGGGTTAGATGTTCCTTTGACTCAGTCACAGCCGACTGAGTCTACCCAAGGAACGCATAGGATACCTAGCGCCCCTAGGTCACCTAACCCTAAAGAGGATGTAGCAGAGTCAAGTGCTCCAAGACGATAAAAACGATGTATTCATTTTCGCTATCCATTGAAAGGTGATTCGCACGTCTTCCCCACCGCTCCAGTTGCTAAATGTTGACAAAGCAATGGATGATTGTTCAAGATACATTACTAGTTAGTCTTGCGAGCCATAAAAGTCGTGAAGGAGAGGAAGCTAGAGAAAAAATGAGCATGGTTGATGGCACTTGGCATTTGAAGAATTGAAAAGATGGGTGGATTGACAAGCATTGTTGTGATGATAGTTCAATCCTAGGAATGATGAATCAATATTCCGGCACTAGGATAGAGCGAGGGTGGGACGGCTGGGATGGGCGGGGGAGGGGTCTGTGGTGCGTGACCAAGAGTAATAAGAAATTCAGAGGGTGGTGATTACTAATGATAAGGAGGTGGAGATTTATAAAGATAAAGGAGGGGGAGATTACTAATGAGACTCCAGTGGTGGATTTACTAACATTGCTTTACCAAGTGAATGTAAATGATGAAGATGGAAGAAAATAAATAATGATGGTGTATGAATTGTAGAGAAGGGGAATTGGAAAGATTCTAGAGGAGACTAGGATTCACAATCCCACACCAATTAGATATCCTAGGATTCATACTTAATCTCTATCTTCGGATAACGAGTAACTCCAGGATTGACGGATACTCATTACTTACATCATCATCAAGTTCCCTCATACAAAGTTATCTAAAATGAATCGACTTCTATCATGTTCAGAAAAACCTACTCGCTTCAAAACGCCTACAGAGCTTTTTCAAGAGTTACATGGATATTATGGTTACTTGTTTTGACATCTACCGGGTGGTTTCATGACAAGGAAGTCCATTCGATACACTTGTGAAATCTTCATGATGTAATGGTGAAGACATTACCCACTTATGGTTAGATACCACACATTGAGGAGCGGTATGAAGCAAAGTTCCTTTATCACGTACATAAATCAAGTTCCCGTGTATGTTGGCGAGGGTTGATTCTGAAGGAGGCAAAAGGCTAAAGAAGAGACCGGGAAAGATGATTGCTAAAGTTATTCTGCAGGAAGAGGAATATTCAGGGACTCAACATTTGACACTAATTGAGAATGCAATTGCTAATGTAATTCCTTTCAAGTTGATGCATCGTATGAAGTTATATGTCTGGACATTTTCTTCATGTTAATACGGCTCAAATCACAATCATCCTCTATTCAGATCAACAATATCAACTGTACATTGCTATGATTGTGAATCCTCAATTGCAACAACAAGACATAGCAATATGGTTGGCTCTCCAGATGAAGTTTAAAAGAAATACAATACTACAAACTGCATGTGGAACTCCTGCCGTTCGCCCAAGAGATCAGGATGATCCTCATGATGATGCTCATCCTAAGGGGGAGAATAGTGCAAAGCGGCAGAAGACATCGGAGTATGAAGCTTATGTATCTGGAGAGTCATCGTCTGGATAAGTTTTTCAAGAGGAACCAGGCCTCTCAACTTTAGGTAATCAAGAGCAAGATGATGATTTTGATTTTTGGACTGACTCTTATGCTTTAGATGATGATGAAATACTAACGAAGCAAGTTATACATAGAAATTAGGGGGAAGTATCGCTGACCATTGATGAAGTTAAGCTGAGAAAGATGCCTGATGAGATGTTGAGACAGAGATGTACTTCAGGAGATGAGCATCTAGTATCACATTGATCAGATGAGAATTTTTGAAGAGTGTCATTGTATGGTGAGTATAAAGGAAATCCTTATCTCTCCACATACTAAAGTCCACACCATTGTTCACATAGTTGTCAACGAGACCCTGAAGATCACAGCTTTTTCTCTGATAAATCAAGACCTATTTGTACTTGAAGAAGGAAATTCTGGGACCCGAAAAGATCGTCTTTCACTTAAAAGTGTCTTGCCAGTTATTTTTAATGATGATGATATTGAAGAACGAACTTCCAGATGGGTGAATAAGTATGTTAGAAAGTTTAATCCTTATGCTCGCTATGGTGTTGAACATTGGAAGAATCCTCATGCGAAGATCTTCTACATAAGGAAACAGAAAGAGCCTGGAAAACCAAAGGAAGAGATTTATTCGAACTCAAAGATTATTCAAGTAGTCAAGACATAAATGGGTCATGACATTAGTTTATCACATAGATAGTTGCAAGAAGAGCTAATGAGTGCATTGTGTCGATTACCGAGCCTGATTACAAGAATCTCAATAAGAATGATATTGAGGATATGTATTTGCTGATTATGAATGGCAAGGTTCCGGACTATGCAGAAACAGGTCTTTATTAGTATTCATTAGAAGTTCAGTGATATGGGAAAGAGTGCATGATTTTCAGCTTAGAATTGAAAGTTATCAACAGAAAGTTAATCTTATTGCACCAACAATATCTTTCCCAGGAGTTGAAAAGCACAGAATGCTCTTTATCATCTATGAGCTCGTGCATGGAATCATATACAAGAATAGCAAGAAAGAGAAAAGGGTGATGAGACATTCAGAGATTCATAAGTTTTGTGATGCAACGCTGAACAAAGTATTAGAAGGATTAAAGAGTTACAATAATGGTGTGAAGTATGGCTATGTACAAAGAGAACTCACCAATGATGGAGTTGAGTATCTGAAATTGTTTGAAGAAGAGATTGAAGTAAGATTGAAGTATCGTAATCAAATGAGAAGATGGGAGATGCATGTGAATGGAAGACCACTTGGACCTAGAAAAGAACGCCCAAAATATAATCGACCTTAGGGGAGTTTGACTAGGTTCAAAAAAGTGGACGATTATGTGGTTTAGTTATATTTAGTTTATAGTTTTTATTTTGTTTAGTATAAAGTAGCTTGTAATAAGGTATATTATGCTAAAAGAAAGAAATAGCATAATTACCAAAGATTAGGGACTAGAAGTGAAAAATAAAGGAAGGGAAGGTTTCTTCATTCTCCTATAAATATAACCCACTCTAATCATCATTAGTAGGGTGATGCTTTGTAATAAACATTTTCCCTTTTCCCTCCATTTATAACATTTGAAATTTGAATAACTTTCCCTCCAATTACCTTATTCCTCCTAATCTTTCATGAATTGAATGTTTGATTCAGATAAACAAGACCTAACAAGGTCCCGGGTTCAAACCTAGGACTTCCCTATACGGCCAACATTTTTATTTTGCAAAAGTTTTTTATGAAAAAGCTAAATTAAGAAAAACTAAGCAACTTTTGTGAAAACACTTTTTATAAAAACCACAAATAAGCACAGAAATAAGCTGAAACAAAACTCAGATTAGCTTAAAAGCTTAACAGCTTTTTTGAGCCAAAACCAAGTTAAGCCACAAGCTCAATTAAGCTAGCCACAAGCTCAATAAGCTATCAAAAGCCTAAAACTAAGTCTAATAAGCACCTAAGACATATATTAAGCAATTTACATAAGCTGAATAAGTACCTAAGGTGACAGAATTGACTTAAAAGCTAAGGCATTTGTCACTTAAACTGTTTTTGAAAAAAGCTTCAATAAGCTCAAACTTAAACAACATAAGCTACAAGGACCTTAATCTAACCTTAATAAGCAAAACTAAACTCAATTTAAGCACTGTAATAAGCTAGAAAACTTAAAAGAGAAAATAAGCTTTTTGGTCCAAAGATACTTAAAAACAGCCTACAAAACACTTTTTAAACTAAAAATTAAGCTAGTTTAGCTATCATCTAAGGTATAAAAGCTAAAAACAGATAAAGTCACTACTATAATCTACTAGAATAAGCAAAATCTAAACATTTTGAAAAACTTATAGGCCAGAAAAAACCTTATGAAAAAGGCTGATTACACTATGTTTTTTGTTTTTTATCAAGTTTTAGAAAAGACTAAATGGCTTTTTCAGCCCTAAATTTAAGCTAGTAAAAGTTGTTTTAAATCCTCAAAAAGCAAAAACAGATAAAGCATGATACCTAAAGAGCTTACTCTATTACTTTCATATCCTTAAACAACCTTAATCTAACCTAAATTTGCAATTGAAAATTGAATTTTTAAGCTTTGAAATTTAGACTTAAAAACTATGACAGATGGTGACACTAATTCAACTTACAAATGCAACAACTAAACCAAAAATATTTTTTACTCCATTTGAAAACATAAAAACAAGCAGGAAAAACAACACCTATAAGCTCTTAATCAAAATCTAAACAAATAAGCTTGATTATTAAACTAAGAACCTCAAGTTTAAAACAATTAATAGATTAACTTTTAAACTGAGACTAAACTTTTAGAAACTTATATAAACTGACTTTTGGCTTATTGACTTATACAAGTTGATTATAGGTCAACACAACCAACAGTACTAACACATGGTTAGTACTGCTAGTGCCAAACACCCCTTAAAAAACTTAAAAACCATATTTAAGCTTAAAACAGTTTGATATAAGCTACAAAAAGCTAAAATAGATTGAGCACAGTGTTAATATAGGACAAATAAGAAATACCCTAACAATAATAAACACTTAACAATAAGTAAATAACATAAGCAGTTTTAAGATATAAAACACAGATTATGAGAAATACTTAAACAAATGAGTTTTAAACTACAAGCTAAGCATGTTAAGCAATACTAAGACATAATAAGCATAAATAAGCAAAGATAAGTAGAAAATAAGCAGTTTAAATAAGCAAACAGATTTTTAAGCTAAAATGCAAAAAGTGAACTTACAAGACCCTTTGCTTAAACAAGGGTATCAACATGTTCACAAGAGCTTATCAACAAGCTCTAGCTTGTTTTCACAAGCTAGTAAACCCATAAGCCCATCCCTTACTGGCTTATCATCCATTTAGCCCCTTTTTTAAGTGATTTTTGGTAAAAAGGCTTAAACCCTATAAACTATGGAAAAGTTTATATGGTCTAAGTCGAACAGCTTATATAAAGAGTAAATAAGAGCTTTTGCTAGCTTATAAAGTACTTTGAAACACAATGAACATTAACTTAAAAACTCAAAATTTTATAACATAAAATACCTTAACTTTTCATTAAACTTTAAAAGAGTTACAAGACTTGAATAAAAACTACAATAAGCTAAATTTAAACTAAGATAAGCTATGTAAAAACTAGATATCCTCAAGGACTTATAAGAGTCCTATTTATAGAAGATAAAGAAGGTCTTGAGGTCTTCTCTTTGTGCTAGTTTTGTGAGGAGATAAGAAGTTGTGCTTCTTATGTGAGAGAGTCGAAATCATCATCTAAGCCCTTCATTATGCTTGTTCACCAAGTAGTATGATCACAGCCCTTGAATTGGTCTTCAATTCATCAACGAATGAGAAGTTAGGGGATTGCCAAGGTGGATTTGTTGGTTTGTGAAGTGGGGTTGAAGTGGGAAAGTGATGGGTTTGTTTTGGGGTGCAGGGGTCGAGGTTGAGAGTGGTGGATGAATAGTAAATTAGGCGGGAAAAGGGTGTTCTGTTTTGTTTGTTTGACTGGGTTTGATACTTAACAATCGTTAGCCCTGTGTTTGATAAGGACTGGCACCGTTAGTCCTTTTGGACTAACGGTGCAAAAGGATTAGGACTAGTGATGCAGTGTAGTTAACAGCAGTTTGGTTGTGGGCTGTTAATGGTATTGGGCTTGTTGTTTATGTTTAGGCCCAAAATGGTCTTAAGCTTTGTTAGCTTAAGTCTTCTACATGTTTATTGGGCTGACTTGGCCCAATAAGATGGGTCGGATTGGCCCGATAATGTTTCTTCAGTTTCGGCTTCGTCTTTGACTTTTTGACTTTTTTACTTTGACTTTGACTTTTCTACGCTCTTTCCATTCCCGTGCTTGGTTTTGTCCTTTTGGCTTGATTTTGTGTCTTTTTGTCGATATCCCTTCCTTTCACAATATAAATGCAAAACACACAAATACAATGATTTTTGGTATGTTTTTAGTCTTTTAAGCGCCGTTTTATTAGTCAAATGTATGTGTAAATTAAGCGCTTACACCAACCATTGTGTTGACATTTTTAAAGCATTCATTTTCAGGTGAGCGTTAAGGAAGTGTTGAAGTTAATAAAAAGTGCCAGTGAGACCATTAGGCTGGCATTGAAGTTATATTTTGATTTTGGTTTCGTATTTTGTTGGCATAATTCTTGGATGTTATTAGTTTAATAGGTTTACGAGACATTGTCTTTGTATTGATGAGACCCCTTTTTCTTTAATACAAGATGCAGTTCCTTGTTTTCGGTATTGTCATGACACATCGTGTCTTTTATATTTAGTTATGCATGTAGTGACTTCTCTATTGTTGAAACATTTTGTTGTGATGATTCTTGAAGTTCGGCCTCGTGTTTCCGCCTTGACGGGGGTGTGACAGATTGGTATCAGAGCCATTAGTTATAGAGAAGTAGGTGGTTGAGCCTAGACTATAACCTAAGAGTCCTTCATATAGATGCATAATAGGGCCTAAGTGTTTAGTATTATAACTATTATACTTTCCCCTAATTATATAACTTTTATTATTTTTATTTTTCTATTTTATTAGCTATTTGTCTACTTTTATTTAATTATGGTATATATTAATTCTTACTATTTATAGCTATGGTCATCCCCTTATCCGTAAGAATTTTTGTTGGGGAACCATTTTCCCAATTGGACTTAAGCGTTATAGTGATCCAAAAGAGGAGCCAATTGAGAAGGAGCTTCTTATGGAACTTGTCGAATGCTCATAGTAGGCCTGGACCCGCGGAGCCGGGTGACTCTTGCGAAGGCAAAGTCAAACCCAAGCGAGGCCCATCATAAGTTTATTTCGTCTTTACCTCGTCACGATGCTATTGATTATTTCTTTCGGATATTTCGTATTTTGGAGGCGCTGTGAGACTTTTGTTCCTTTATGTCATTTTGATTTTATCTTTTATAAAGTAGTATTTCTTGTGGATCATCCTTTATGTTTTATATTGAGTGGTTTAAGATGGCAATGTGGTATATGTGCTTATATATGCGTTATCATTAAGAGGTGTAGTCTTGGAAGTAAGTATACATGTGAAATGATGAAATTATAATTATGGTGGCCAACATAATTATAAAGGCATCACACACGTAGACTTATGACCATGATTGCATTGATCGGTGTTTGCTTATTAGTTGGTAGTGTAAGATGTTATTTTATGTGTGGTTGTATTATAAATAGTTATGAAGTTAGTAAGTTTTCCTTCTATCTACCGCTTGCGGATACCCCGGATACTCGTTATTGCTATTATTACGATTATTGAGTTTGTTCGTCTACTCAATTATTTGCTCGGATATATAACCCTCATTTTAGCATTCCTTGTTCGTACCATGACGGTATGGATGATCTAACTTTTCTATTCGGCGTCTTGATGAATATTGGTTATTCGGATATGCTTCTTTGGATATTGGTACGTTCCATTGGTTCTTTCGTTGTATTGATTACTCGTATGAGTATCAAAATTTTCTTCTAAGCACTAATTGTTCCTAAAATATTAGTGCATATCATTACTCCGTTCTTTATATATCCTTTGGTTTTCGTAACATGTTGCGACATGTTAGTACCGTCGTTTTTCTATGGTTTTTCTTTTGATCGTAAGTACGGATTAGTCTTTACGTTCTTATTTTGGTTCGCAATGCCTTCGTATGAAATTCTCTTGAGCATGTTCGCTTCACTGTTATTCTGACTATATGGTTCATGGTACTTTCTTTCGCTTTCAAACAATAAAATTTTGTTAGAGTCTTTACGGTATTTTATAATCTCTTTTGGTATTACGATGTCCTTGCTTGAGTAACATATTTTATATTAATGTCAAATTAGGAAAAACCTTTTGAAGTATCTCTTGATGGTGTTTGGGGAAAACTATTTTGAAATAATTTTATGAATACAACACTTTTATGGAAATGCATCTGTATTTTTATTTTTTTTAGAAACTATGTTTACAATAAATTTTGAAACAATATGATAATTGGTTGACGGACAAAACTATTTTTTTTATAATATTTATGAATAAGATATGATAATATATTTTTTTATGCTTGTTTTTGATAAATTTTATAATTATAAAAAGGATGTTTAAAGTAATTTATATGGGTAAGATGCGACACACTGTTAAATAACGGTCTCTGGAATTTATGACAACCATGATTAAAATGAATATTATAAAGATTATATTTAAGACGATTTTTTTAAATGATTTTTTTAATTAAAACGACTTTCTTTATTATTATAAATTGATTTTTATAAAAACATTATTTAGTTGGTTCTTTCGAGTAAAGTCGGTTATTGGTATAAGAATCCTATCTTTTCATTTATCAATCTTGATACGTATTGTTATTCGTTATGTGTTTACTTTGTCGTGGTACGCTTGTTGATTCTTTCGTTTCTATCGGTACATATATTCTATCCTTCCTTTTAAGGATTCTTATGACATTTGATCCGCATCTATTTCCATATGTGAAATCCCTTAGATGTTTTCTAGCCTTTGATTCGATATTCGTTTGCTACCCTATTCGATAGTTCGTAACCCTTAGGATTCGTTTGATATACGTTTTATTTGATCAAGTCACTTTCTATGGGGAGCACCTGTGTTGTTCAAGAAGAAGGAAAAGTTGTTTGCCTAGTTTTCCAAGTATGAATTCTGGCTACAAGAAGTGCGTTTTCTCAGACATGTGGTTAACAACAATGATATTTACGTGGACTCTAGTAAGATAGAAGCAATGAAGAATTAAAAAGTACCTAAGACGCCATCCGAGATATGATCATTCTTAGGATTGGCAGGTTACTCTCGACGTTTCATCGCGAATTCTTCTAAGGTTGCTAAACCCCTTACTTCACTGACTCAGAAGAATAAGAAGTAGGAGTGGGCCAAGGAACAAGAGGAAGCTTTTCAGACATTGAAGGGCAATTTATGAAATGCACCAATATTGTCATTGCCTGATGGATCCAAAGAGTTTGTAGTTTACTATGACCCGTCAAATCAAGGATTAGGTTGTCTACTCATGAAAAGAGGCAAGGTAGAGAACACGACAGCAGAAATGTTGCGTGGCCTGGACCAACTAATGGAAAGGAAGGAAGATGGAGGTATGAAGTTTATATGGGTTCCATTAATAAATGATGTAAGGACATTAATTATAGACGAGGCTCATGCATCGAGGTATTTGGTACATCCGGGAATGGATAAGACGTACTATGACCTTAGAGATATGTATGGTGGCCATGTATGAAGAAGGATATTGCTACCTATGTTAGCAATTGTTTGACTTGTTTAAAGGTGAATGCTTGAACATCAAAGACCTTCGTGTATTATTGGTAAAACTAGGATATCGTGTGGAGTAGGATATAATAACTATGGACTTTATTACAAGGTTGCCAAGATCAAGTAGTGGGTATGATACGAATTGGGTAATAGTCGATAGACTGACTAAGGTATGCCCATTACATGGTAGTACGTGAAGATTTTAAAATGGGAAATTTGGCAAGACTTTACACGAATGAGATAGTAACAAGGCATAGAGTGCATGTGTCGAGCATCTCAGATCGTGGTGGAAAGATTTACTTCGCGGCTTTGGTACACATTGCAGAAGGCATTAAGAATACGGCTAAAACATGCTTACGACTTATCATCCTCAAATGGACGGACAAAGTGAGCGTGCCATTCAGACTTTGAAGGATATGTTGAGAGCATGTAACACCCGCCCCGAGGGGCATCGGATTGCGCAGCAGAAATTAGCAATATGGTGGTTTAATAATAGATCATTCACTACGATTACTGAGAAAATGACTCAAATAAGACGTTTTACCAAGCATGTGTTCCATAATTTTTCAGAGTTAAAATGCGTTTAGGTCCCACAGAATCGCAACCACCGTCTATTACAAACATTGAAAGACAATTGTTTTCAAATAAAAGACATTGTTTTTAAACACAACATAAGGCATTATTTTTGAAAGACCGGAACACACAAGTAGTCTTTCCATAAAATCCACCACACGCACGACATCGCCACGCCATCATTGCCTTCAGCCTTGGTTACCTTCGACGATCAACGTCTTATCCCCATATGGTATACGAACAACTTTCTCGCCACAGACGATAACGGCATCGTATTAGACAATCCAATCCATACCAATGATGACGTCAAACGTACCAAGCTCAATCGGCATAAGATCAATTTCAAAAAAATGGTTCACTAAACTCAAAGTGCAACCTTTCAAAACAGTGTCCGTACTAGCTATCCTTCCGTCAGCTAACTCTACCTCATAACTATCCTCTATTTTAATCGGTTTGATATCGAGCAATGAACTAAATCTAGTGTTCACAAAACCCCTATCGGAGCCCGAATCAAATAAAACATAAGCATATCGGTTATTCAGCAGAAACATACCAGTAACCACATTCAGACCCTTCGGCTCAGTGTCCTTAATAGCATAAGCTCGACCACGAACTTCTCCAACTTCTTCTTGTTTCACCTTCTTCGGACATCGGTTCCTAGTATGACCTTGCTCACCACAATCATAACAAGTCTAAACAGGTTAAGCGTTAGCACCCGTAGCAATACTCTTTTCCTTACAGTACCTTGACTTGTGTCTAACCTTCCCACACTTGTGACACTTGATCGTACACTGACCAACATGTCGAGTAAAACAACGTTCACACAAAGGAAGCTTTCCATCAGTAGGAGCGGTAACCATGGCTCGCGTATTTCCTTGCTTTTGGTTATTCTACAAAGTCTGGCGAGAGTCATCCCTTTGATTGCCCTTACCACTACTATTTCCACTTTAAAAGCTCTCCTACTTTCGCTTCTTTCCTTCCAAAATTCTTTCATTTCTAGCTTGCGATTTCTGCTCCATCAGCTTGTGAGCCATACGCACAGCTTTATTCAGATCAGCAGGTGATTGTTGGTTTAAACTAACACCTCTTATATATAATATATAATATAATATATATAATAAGTATAATCTAAAAATAATCAAGGAAACCGAGAAGTAGTATAGAATATCCCCGGGTCGTTTATCCCCAACGAGACTTTGCTTGGAATCGGATACTGTGAAAATTGGAGTTTGAATGAGATTAATGATTTGAGAGTGTAAAAAGCTAAATTAATCAATAACAAGCAAAAATGAGTGAGAAAAACCTAAAAATTATGAAATTAGACTGAAAAACGAGAGCAGGAATCCCGAACAAGGAGTCAAAAACCATAAAATCTTAAAAATTAACCCTACAAAGAAATTTTTACTTCTAATCTACTCTAGGGGGATAATAAGAAGAATAAAAAAGACTAGACCTAAAACGGAGTTAATTTGAGTTAAAACGAGTCAAAACGAAAACCGGGCCCGAGACCCGTTCTTTAAAAATCAAAAGTTTGCAAAATTAACCCTACGAAAGATTTAATATTTTTCCTACGTAAAATATGACTAAAGAAAATTTCCTAAAAAAGAAAAATATTTTTTTGATGAAATTTGTATTTTTTATGAATTTTTAAACTTTTAAAGAATTAAATTAAAAAATACTAAACTAATTTAAATACATTCTAAAAAAATTACTAAATACTAGGCTCTAAAACTAACCTAAGAAAAATAAGAAACCCGAAATTGAGCTTATAAATAAGCTCAGAATAAGCTTAAACGAGCTTATAAGCTTATAGGGGGAAATGTGGTTAAATATCTAACCACTTGGGCTTCTAACGAAGAAGTCCCAAGGGCACAGCGGTAGGGTTGTATGAAAGAGGGTTGATGAGGGTTGAGACCCGGGTTCGAGTCTTGCTCACCCGGGTTTCCTCTTATCCCCTTTTTTTTAGAAAAACTTTTTATACAAACTTTTTAAGCACCTTGTGCTTATCATTTTCTTTATAACTACAAACTTATTGGAAAGCGAAAATAAGCTGAAAACTTATTTGAAAAACAGACAGTAAGCTTGAATGAGCTTTAAGGCACAAAGACTTAAGAAAAACTAACTAGAGGGCTTAAAAGACTAATAAGCTAAGTGAAACTGAAGATAAACAAAAGAGACTAGCTACCCAAACCTAAATAAGCCCTATGCATACAAATAAGCTAGATAAAACAGACTAGATAAGCTAAAAACTCAAATAAGCAATGGGCAAAGATGCTGAAAGACAGAAAGCCTAGGGACACATTTTGGGCTTAAAAATAAGCAACAAAAGGGGTTCCTAAGGTCTGTTAACAAGGGGATTATTTAAAAGAGCTTACTGGCTTCCTTGAAAGCCAAAAAGCTTTGTTGAAATTAACTAATAGCTAAAAAGTGGGCTTGAATAAGCCCCTAGCACCAGGGGACCTAAAATAAAAAAATAGGCTTAACTTGACAGCTTAAGATAGGCTGTCAAAATAGCTCAAAATGAAAAATAAATTGTAAACAGATTAAAAGAGGCTTATGAAGAGCTTATATTCAAAATTTCATTTTCTAAAAACAAATTAAACCTGCTGATTTTTGCAATCAAAAATGGGTAATTTGACTTTTGAGAAAAAACTTAGCAACATGTTGACAGCTTATGACAACTTGTAAGTGACTCCTAAAGACTTAACTAGTTGATTTTAACACACACACATGACACCAAATTGATACTACAACTCAGGTTTACAAGAGCTTATCCAAATAAGCTCTTGTATCTCTTTCAAAAACCAACAGACTTAAGGAACAACTTAGAAAACTTGAAAAACACTTTTTGGACTTAAAAAATTTGGAAAACAGACTCACAAGAGCTTAATAATGCTAGCCAAAGTTGGCCAAATGGCCACAACCCATGAGAACAAAATTTTGACCCATTTTGGGCTTAACCCAAACACCCCTTTATATTTTAAAAACGGATTTTAACTCTTATAAAGACTGAATTAAGCTCAAATTTTTGAAGACAAGTATTAAATATGTAATATTAAGCAGTAAAGAGTAAAAAGCAAAAGCAAATAAGCACTTTAAAAAGCTAATAAGCTAACAGCAGAAATAAGCTATCTAGGCAGTTTTAGCTTAAATGATAAGTAACTAAAACAAGAGCAATTAAAAGGCATTTTTAAGCATAACTAAACACAAATAAGCACAAAAAGACATCAATAAGCTAAAAATAAGCTATGCTACAGTAACTGAAAGCAAAAATTTTAAAAAGAGATGTACCTTGACTCCTTGCTCAAAACAGGAGTGTATGAATACCTAAATAAGCTCTAAGACCTACCCAAGCTTATAAATAAGCTATCTAAGAAACCCAATGAGCCTTCCATGTTTGCTCATTCATCCATTAGCTTAATCAAACAGTATCTCTTTTTTTTCTTTTTAGTTTTTCTTAACTTCTGGTATCAAAGGTTAAGACAGATTAAAGGTTGCTGAATTGAGAGCTTTTGTGAGCTTAAAAGAAATAATAGTTGAGATTAAAACTTGGAACACAATTTGAAGCTTAAATCTAAATTTTCATTAAAACAAATTACAAGTACATAAAGTTAAACTGAGTTGCTCTATTTAAAACTAAAACTGAACTTTTAAACTACTCTCTCCAAAAAAAACTAACTGGCTTGCCTCAAGGGCTTACAAGAGCTTTTTATAGAAAACGGGCTAAGGTCTTGGCTTTCTTGTCTTCTCCTTTTGTGCTAGTTTTCTGAGTAGAATGAGTCTTGTGTGCTTGTTGTGTGTGTAGAAACACAAAGCAATCCTGGCCCTTGGTTTTGAGTGTTGCCCAATCAAAGACATTTCAACCATTGATCGAATGAGGTTTTTTGGATTGCCAGCGTGGACAAGGACCATGTGGGGGGTGGGGTTTATGAGAGTGAAGGGTTTGGATGGACATGGGGAGGTCAACGAGGTCTGAAAGTGACAGGAGGGGGGTGTGGAGATTTGGCGGGAAATGATGTTGGAAGATATACAGTGTTTTCAAAACAGGGTGTGGGTTTGAGGTTTTGGCAAGAAAGGCCCTCCATGGTATATGTGTTTCTTGCAATTTTCGTCCTTGTGTTTATAAACGTTTGGAAATTTGGCAGAAACACCCCCAAGTGTTATAAGTGATCTTGCAAATTAAGTCCTTTTGGTGTATGACTTTTGAGGGTTGGCATAAATGGCCCATGTGGTATTTCTTTGGTGAGTTGGCAGTTTTAGTCCCTTACAAGTATTTTCTTCATTAAGTAAGTTAGGGTCTTGGCAATTTTGGCCCCTAAACTTAGTTTTCTTCACTTATGGCTTCGGGTTTGACTTTGGATTTGTCGGGGTTGACTTTTTCAGACTTGGGCTTTGTCTTGACTTTGTCTTTACCATACTTTTCCATTCTGTGTCTGGTTTTGTCGTTTTGGCTTCGTTTTTCGTCCTTTTCTTAGATATTCGTTCCTGCACAACACAATTAGCAAAACAAGTTATATTTTTTGGTATTTTAAGTATGTTTTTGGTTTTTATTAGCTTGTTTTTAAAGTATAAGGTATGTGTATTAAACATACCCAAAAAATCCCCATACTAAGGAATTACCGTGTCTCACGCAATGCTATGAAAGTAAGACATTTAGAAAACTAAGATCTCGATCACCCTCGAGAATAACCTCGAAAAGTAGCTAGGTGTCATCAAGGGAGTTAAAGACTCATAAGTTTTGAAAATCCCCGTCTTTACCATTTTTTTTTTATACACTTATTCCTACACATCTTTTTGTATTTTAGTTTTTCATTAATCACTACTTGAACGTTTGACTTTCGTTATTTTATAACTTTTAGGGATCATAGAACAAGATGCATTTCGATCCGAGAATGCCCCAAATGGGGTAAATTCATCGTTCCTGACTTTTTAACTTATTCCAAACCAAGCTTAAACAAAATCACGTTAATATCGAGGTAAGTTAATAACACTACTCATATTTGCAACTTGTGAACTTTTCACTCCCGATAATTTTTATATCTTAGGTGTATGTGCTATTTTGAATTTCAAACCATGGGGGGGGTTTTTTTTTTTTTCAAATGTTTTGCAACATTCTATTGTTTTCACGTTCCACCGAGAATAATGAGTTGAGGCGAGATCATCCCATGTAGCGACTTTCGTCTCGGCACATCCCAACCTTGCGGTTAAGTGACCAGGCTTTTGACACCCCACAGAGACTAGTATCGGGACTCACGGACCTTAGGTTTCAAAAACTCTCAGGTTTTCCGTATGCACATAGCTTATAAAATAGAATAGCCAAAGTTCAAAAGCATATTTGAATTTAACAAAAAGAGATCTTTTATTCACACTTAATATTAACCATTATTGCAATTTGTAACCCTCGACCTTTTAGAAGGCTGCAACATCGGTTGTGAGCCGGCAAGATGCAGCAAACTTTTATCAGTCTCGGATTATTATTCTTACTATGGGCTTTCTTTAGAAGGCTGTAACATCGGTTGTGAGCCGGCAAGATACAGCAAACTTTTATCAACCCACAGTTTATATTTATTATATTTTTGCATTTTTCATCATTTTTTTTATATTGGGAAAACGTCTTTTTGAAAAATTCAAGTATAAATTTGAACTAAGGCTAAAGTTTTTGCTATATACTACATAAAAATTATTGATTTAAGTTTAATTTCCAAAAGTAGCACGTATATTAATCAGGTTAGAATCTTATGGGAGAAAAAGCGACAAATTACACACATGAGCTCTTAAGATTTCCAAATAATCCTTGTTTAGCATCCAACTCATACTTAACACTATCATTTTTCGTTCTTCGCGAATATTCGCGAACGCTTAGTCTAAAAGTTAAGGAACAAGCTAGAGCTCAACACGCTCGATCGAGTCAAAATTTACTCTTATTCTACCCAGCAGGAAAGTCAAAATTGTGACAAAACACTTATTTTATTTTTGAAAATTTTTAAATTTTTTCATTTTTTTTGAAATTTTGGTGGTAAAAACAGGATTACGTGAGAAACAACGGCTGCAGGCACAATCAAATCGAAGATCCCCCCATACTAGAATGAAACATTGTCCTCAATGTTTTACGAAGGGTTTCTACGTAAATCCTAAGCCGTTTATGAATTATGCTTAAAGATAAACGTTAGTCGATAAGATTAGGATATCGGGATTCCCAAATGAAGCTGAGGATTGTGAAGCTCTTGTGATCGAAGGACAAATACCGCGAGCACGAGAGGCTTCAAAAATCCGGGACATCCTGGACAATACAACACAAAACACAAAACATGGAAAAGGTAGAGGCAAGCCTCCTCACAACAACTAAACACTTATTCATTACTAAGCTAGCATACTACTACTACTGATAAACTAGGATAAGCATGGGGTGCCTCCCACGAAGCGCTTGTTTAGGGTCACTAAGCTTGACCCAATTCCCTGAATTTAGTTGTCCTTAGGGAATGTTTGGAGGTCAGGGATATCCATAGCAGGGATATCACCTCCAAAGTAGTGCTTGAGACGATGACCATTTTTATCCCAAAAGCTTAATCCATATACAACATAATAAGCTATACCAATAAGCAAACAAAGATAGAAAAGAGATAAGGAAAGTGAAAGATTATTAGAGAGAAAACTAGAGATGGAAGATTACACATACACACAAATTATGCAAATGGTAACCAACACCCTCTCCATGTGTGGAGAGGGTCCTTTTATACC
>BQNB010122858.1:3152-20201 GCA_026074375.1 Tanacetum coccineum
TCTCAACCAACCTATTGTACAACCAATGTTGCATCTTTTTTACTTTTAAACGTAACCCTTAAGACAAGAAATAGCAAAATTCAAATATTTAAAGGAGGTAAATTTTGAATCTAATACTCCGTATGATTATGAGAAAAAGCTTGGTTATGCATGCATCAAATATCTAACAAAAAGTGTATTTTTACTGTTTCAAGCATCTTTTTGAACCTTTCAAAAGTTGACATATAGCTAAAATATGATTTGAATCTGTTACTATCGATGTCGAAAGGAGTACACAAGAAAGGGAGTTTGCTTTTGACAAACTAAAGTCCGCACTCACAACTCTACTTTTAGTGATGTTTTCATTGTGTCTTTAGATTAAAATTTCAGTTATATAAAAGTATTAAGATTCTCTCAATGAGTCAAACATGATCCATATTACAAATAAATTAAATACATACATCATTTTCTTTTAATAAACATCAAAGGTTATCCAGTGATGTTTTCAGTCTGTAGATTAAACTTCAGTTATATAATCAGGTTCATATCAGAGGTGTACAAATTAATTAATCTGGATAAAAACATATTGAGCATGTGTTTTAGATGGAAATTCAATAATCTGGTAGGTACTTCCGGATTCGAGGCTAACTTGTAAAATTTATGAAACCTTTTAGATCACTAGCCTTCGAAGATTTTGAATTATGTGGCTATGGTAAGTTAAGCTGTGATCAGTCCAAAGAGTGGCGTCTTCATTCGACACCATGACTTCTTATTATAACTCACAAGGCTTTACTCGGCTATCGCTTTGGTTCATTTAGAATGTCGGCAAATTCTAACTAATGTCAACTTTGTTTTTTGTTTTAGGTTGAGATGTAAAATGCAATTCTATAATAGTCTTTATGCTCGTTATGCCCTATATTGAGACTGTTGTTGTCATTTGCAATTTCTTATTGTTATTATTCGGATTTACTCATCACATAGCATTTTATTTTGTTGACTGTTTGTTTCGGTTATTACATTTCAAATACTAAGGGGTAATTTGGCCCCAAAATTTACCTATGTATATAATTCTATGTATAAAGACATTTTGTTTAGTCATTAGTGTTAATTGAAGCTCATTTTGCAAACGAACGAGGGATTAGACGGCCACGCGTTGCTGCATAGCCTAATATCTGATAATTTTTTGTTGCCGATTTTATAATGCTTGTGCAAAATTCATATCAAATTAAGACTTGGCTGAATTTATATAGTAACAAATATAAAAAAAATGAAATAACAACCATAATTTCTAAGATGAGAGGTACACTGCGACTAAAGGATGATAGAACACAAATGGTTATCACTTTTAATAACAAATCGAACGCAAGAATAGAAAATAAGAATTACTGGAAGATCGATTAGGGTTCTAGGGGTTTGTTTTGGTCGCCAACTAAGAGAGAATTTTTCATAAAAAAGAAGCAATAACAGCCATACTGATGTGCCACGATGTGTGCAAGTTTTAAATTTATAACACGGTTTTCGGGATTCTTAGCGACACACACGAGCAAGTGTACTCGTCCGTAGTAGCAAGAGGTTTGAATGGTAAGCCGGGATCGTTCGCGAGGATTTTTACGTAATTGATGATATTTTTAAAGAGAGATTGGGCAATTAACAAACTAGCAAGCAAATAATAATGATAACGAAGATTCAATTGATTAAAACTACACTTGATTGGACTACTTAGGATAATCTGATTTGCAAGATTGTGATAAACTCTTTGACAAAATGATTATGATAGTTAGATGGTGATCTAATCTATTGTTCTTAAGACCATCGATCCTCGTCAAGATCAAAAATAATGGAAGTGTGTGCGAAAACAATGGCCAAATGATCTTATTTATACTAGTACCAAGCCCTAGGGGTATTAAATGATGTACTTAGGGATTAAGGGTTGTCAAATGATAGGAAAACCCATTCTAGAAGGGTCTTGATCATTCATGGAGCTTCAAACAAAACTTAGAAAATCAAAAATTCATCGAGACTCGTGTCTAGATGGCCAGGCCGCGCGGCTGGAATCAAATGTCAGCTTCAGGTCAAAAGTATGCGAGCTCAAGTCGCAAGTCTGGATGTGTTTTTGAGTAGACTTTTGGTCAAAACGACCTGGAAGAGGAGCCTTGCGTTTGGATTCACTTTAGCCTTTGTATTTTGTCTTTTTCTTGTTTTTGCTTCCCGTTTGCGTATTCTCTATTGTGGGTCTTTATTCTTCAATCAAACTTGACTTATTCTTCATCTTGGGGCTTGGAAGCTTGTATTATTTGCTCTCTTCACTCTTGAAATGCTTCTCGGGCTTGATCTTAATGCGGGATTCTTCGTACTTGTATAACATCTCTTTTATTCGTCATTTCTTTGTCTTTTTCCTCCTTTTCCTATATATGGCTACATATAGACTTGCATACACACTTTTGTAACCTAAATCCTCCAAACAAATTTTGTAACCTAAATCCTCCTTCAAGCACCATTCAGAACGATTATATCGATTTCTTTCCATCTCCTCATTTCAACAATAGTACTCTCTGTAGACGTTTACAGGATAGCCTAAATATGAAAGACAACAATACATCAATAATTAGACCAAGTGTACTAATGCATACAGCTAAAGGCAAGACAACAACTATATAAATTAGATTAACAAAAACATTTTATCAAGTATTTAGAAAACTACAACATCATACACTAATGGGCGATAACGCAAATTATTACCGTTAAGGGAAAAACTATGTAGAACCATAAAAAGGGAGGGGGTGAATACGGTCTTTTCGACTTCTTTGAAGTTTACGAAACTTGAAGTCTCAAAGGAATTGAGTGGTGTGATGATCTACTTGGTGAGATGGACAATAAGTAGATGGAGATAGAGAGGTAGATAGATAGATAGATAGATAGATAGATATAGAGAGAGAGAGAGAGAGAGAGAGAGAGAGAGAGAACACGATATATACTGGTTCAAGATGAGAGGTTTAGACCATCCGTACGTCTAGTTACGAATCCATGACACCTATATTATTCACCAGTATAATCCTTATGGTGGACTTTAAAGCGTATTACAACCTAAATCCACCAATATATACAAAGATTGGCATTCACAAAGAAGAGTTACTACCTACGGTATTCCACCCTCAGAATCCACCCCTAAGAACCTGTGATGCAACTTAACCTCTAGGATCACAAAGATCGACTAGGACCACTAAGAACTTCCCTTTAGAAGTATAACCAAAAACTAGATCACCCAATGATCTAGGCTTGATCACACGGATACAATACTTCCCTTACAAATAATTGAATGAATGATAAATAGTTAAACCAAGTCCTAACCTAATCTAGAGACTCGATTCTAAAAAAAGGGTATGAGAAAGAAAACCTTCGACTAATAACATACAAGTGTGGATTAGGTACTTATGTGTCTCTCTTGCGGAGATGTGTTTTTTAATAGATGATAAAAGAGAAGGTTAAGAACACAAGAGGTGTTAGACGTAAAGGATAAGAGAAGAGAAAAGTGAAGAAGAAAGAATGGCAAGAGGTGAGACATACAAAGGCCAAGAGGAGGTATTTATAGGCCAAAATCCCAAATTAGTAAAAACCAATTCGAGAGTGGCGCATTGCCCACGCGTCAGCGCTGGCCAGCGCGCCAGATTCCCGACTTGGTTTTTCGAGATATTGGCGTTTTAAATTCCTGCTCTTGTTAAACCCTCAATTATACTTCACACTTTGACCTTTCCACTAAGAGACACTCAAGATCAACCAACTTAAATATCTATTTGAAAAAACATTTATAAAGTAATTTAGAAGAAGACTTGAGGATGTTTGTCCAATATCAATGAGATAGAGAAGAACTATTGGAGAAAGGGTATGTTTGGTATTCCTCACATGTAAATGGTTTAGTTGGAAACTAACCATGGTTAATTGGATGAGTTGGCATACTTAGTGTTGCGTGTTAAAAAACCACCTTTTCGGGGGGACATGATTGATCAAACCGTAGAAGATGAACCATGGTTGTAGTGAGAGAAAGTAGAGAGATGGTGAAAGAAACTATGTGTTTTATTAGAAAGAGAAAAAAGAAACAATAATGAACTTCCACCAACCCCCCATGGAGAGACATGGGGGTATTTATAGCCTAACACAAAGCTATCTATGCCTTGTTTACAATAATAGTCCCTGCATTTTGTAGTTGGTCTATAGCTAGTTCAATTCACGTGTAAGACGTTAGCTTCACTAAAATAGTAAGTCTAATAATCTCCCTCCAAGATGGTGTCACACGTCAATTAGTTACAATGTTTCCTACAAGAAAAAATAAAGTAAAATGATAAGAACGAAGTCTAACATTCCTTGAGATTGTCTTCAATGACCTTGATCTACTTGAATGCTCCACCTTTATTTCTTCAGCTTGCAGACGAACACACTTTAATATGCTGCTGAGGATGACTTAGAAGTTTTCTCTACCGATGGTCTCGGTCTTGATTGGATTTCTGCTCATAACTTTTTTACATGTCTTCAAAAACTTTCTTCATACACTTCTGGTCATTTCGAAGTTTCTGAATTAGCTGCATGTCTTGAAAAACTTCATTTTCCTACACTTCTGGTCATGTCGAAGTTTTCTAGAATCTGCTTTTCACTTGTCATCCTTGAAGTTCCCTTATCCGAATACTTTGGCTTTGATATGAATTACGCCCTGAACTTCTTGTGCAGTATCTATCGAGTTTTTTTTACTCCCTCTCAACTAGTAGGCTCCGTTTTTCAGCTCCCTCCCAAACAGACACCCTTGAGACTGATTAAGAATCAATGCAGAAGTCTTCTTAAGAACCTCCTTTCTCATTTAGGATACACTGTTGGAGGGGATGATATCATCAACATCGTCTCACTTAGGAAGCATCCCATTCTTGTTTGAATTCAACCCAAAGTACACATTTTATCCTTTTTATGAAGTCGAAACCGCAGCACCAAAATCAATTAAGACCCGAAAATGCACTTTTCTCCCTCCAGGAAAGTGCAAATATGAATTGCTACACCAAAGTCAATTAAGTCCTGAGTGTACGCAATTTATCCCTCTATGTAGTCTAAACGGTAACATCAAAGTCAACTATGTCCCATATGTACACATTTCTCTCTCCAGGATGATGACTAACTGAGGAATCATCCTACACATGTGTACATCTTATGCCAACTGGAACTACTTACTTAGCTGCAAAACTTGTGATTGCGTAAGTAATAGTCTGTGAGAAGATGTTGGTACTCTTTTTACAAATCTCTCTTGATCAACCCGATCTAAATCCCCTTATCTATTATGTAGGCTAATATTGATGACCACTGATGGAGACAACCCGATATAACGGACCCGAGAATGAAGCAAAAAATCCTTAACTTGTGACACAATATTGTATTATCTGTGTGATGAATAACGGTGCAGAGGCAAATCTCTAAGTACCATATACCCGCTCAAAAGTATACAAAAAATACAACACCTTTTGAAATCTCCTCAACTATGTGAGACGCTGAGTATTACAATGTAACTCTTTAAAGTGATAGCTATAACCCATGAGTACTACAATGTAACTCCTTACATCAGGTATAACTAGATAAATCAAGTCTTCATCACAAACCGTATGTGCCCGAACAAGTCATCTTCGTCGAAGACAAAATAAGTACACTCCCCGCGAAATCCTACTTCAATCCCAAATAAGTAACATCGTACAAAAACCCCGTAGTCATTAAAATTCAATACTAGCTATTATGAATGAAGGTGAATTTTGATAAGGATCGTTTTTAGTGTAATGTATTGTGTTTGTTGTGTTGTTGTTCGTGATTTTTTTTGATGTTGTTATGATTGTTAACGGATATCGGCTCAAAAAATATAACATGGTAACCACCGTCCAAGTAATAAAACCTGGTCATGTATACATTACCTGAAAAGATAGTGTTTTAATACCCGACCTAATCAGATAACCCGAGCCCAAAAATAGATATACCATAAACATTGCGGCCCAACATGTAATAAATAATCGGCCCAATCAACAAAACATGACATATAATCCATTCCATTTACACGGCCAAAACAGTATTCCAGGCCCACTCCAATTCCAAGAATAAGCCCGACAGCCAACAAACCCTTTATCTTTACAAGTATGCGGCCTATTATCTTCCTATTGGTAAAAACCGGCCTTCCAAATACACATAAGTAACGCACCCTTATTATTAGGGATATCAAACCTAATCTCCACACAGTTAACCCTTATCCACTTTACATACGCCTCCTACCTCTCCAACTACACAGATCTGCTCCCATCCTTATATCTCCTTCCTTTTAAAATCAATTGCTACCCAAAACTCCTTCCAATTTATCATCCGCACAACCCAAACAAATGAAAAACCAAACACCTTATTTATCTTTCGATTTGAATCATACAAGAACGAGAAGGACGCGGCTTCAAGATCATATAAATGGTCTCGGGTAGGTTTGATTATTGTTTTGTGTTTCATTGAACGAATAAAGGGTAGAATATAACATCGTTGTTATCATTTTTTCTTTACTTTTGGATATGAAAAGAAAGTGTTTGACTTTCTACAGATCTATGATGATATTTGTTTCGTGTTATTGATCTTTAAAGGTTAAGGGGTCATTTGCTAAACACGAAACAATGAATCCTGAGATCTTTTTTCATTAAGTTTAGAGTCATAGAGAGGTGGAAGAGGATGGAGTTATGGGATGATTATTGTGACGAAAGGGAATATGATAGATTATGTATTTGATTGTGATTGAATTTGTGATGATGGGATACATTTAGATGATGGATTTGTTGAATTGTTGAGGCTGTTGATGTTGTAGTTTTATGGTTGTAGTTGATGTTGTTATTATGCTTTGATCACGAGTCTGTCTCTTCTTCTTCTAAATTTCTGTTGACTTTTTGTTTGACCAGACTCAGCAGAACAGACTTAGTGAGTTGACTTGGGTCAACTCGATAAATACCAAGTTGACTCGGTTTGGGTTTTGGGTTGCAAACCGCTATCAAGACTAAGCTTGAGCAAACCGCCACCACCAAACCGCCATGGCCAAACTGCTGGCAGGTATCAAACCGCTATGGTGGTGGTTTAACCAAACCACTGTTGACTTTTAATTTGGTCAGCGTTTTATTTAGTCAAGACCATGAAAAACATTAAGCCACTGCAACCTGTTACAAACCGTTGCCGGTAAAAATTTCTAAACCGCTGCGGTGTCACTATCGTACTTGTGTCCTTTTTGCTAAAAAATTAGATCTGTGTTCTTTCTCAATAACACAAGATCTGTGACTTATTTATAGGATAATAAGCTCGAATAAGCTCGTATAAGCTCAAATAAAAACTATAAAAGACCACGAAATCAACAACCATAAACAACTCACAGAATCTGCTCAAACCTCAAATAAGCTTAAAAAAGCTTAAAATAAGCTGTAAAAAAGCCATAAAAGAATGTTAAGCCACGAAATGAGCTGTAATAAGCTTATAATAAGCTGTAATAAGCTAGAATCACAAGACAAACAAACACACATCAAAGAATCTCAGTCGTGGCCTTTTTTTAGCCAAATAAGCCATGAAAATAAGCTCAAGATAAGCTCTAAATAAGCTGATAGAACACGAACAACACAACACGATACAAAACACCCCTGGTTAGCTCTGATACCACTTGTTGCGTGTTACAAAACCAACTTTTTGGGGGGACGGGATTGATCAAACCATAGAAGATGAACCATGGTTGTAGTGAGAGAAAATAGAGAGAGGGTGAAAGAAACTATGTGTTTTATTAGAAAGAGAAAAAAGAAACAATAATGAACTTACACCAACCCCTCATGGAGAGACATGGAGGGTATTTATAGCCAAACACAAATATATCTATACCTCATTTACAATAATAGTCCCTGTGTTTAGCAGTTGGTCCATATCTAGTCTAATTCACGTGTAAGATGCCAGCTTCACTAAAATAGTGAGGCTAACAGTTAGGATAGAAAGGAATATGTCAAAAGAATATTCTCAACTTAGTGAGCAACAATAGATGTTAGAGGAATAGTTTGAATTTGAAATTCAAGTAATTGAACATGTGGGATAAATAGGGTGGTGAGTTGGCATTAATGTGATCAAAAGAAACTTATAGCTTTGTGATTCAAATTTGAATTTGGATTTCAACATGTGGGATAAAGATAAGGATGAGTTGGAAGTGAGTTGGCAATGAGTTTGAGTGATGTGATGCATTAGAGCCTAAAGATCAAATTCAAATTTAAATGGTTGAGATAGGTGGTGAGTTGGAAAGGTGTGTAAGGGAAGCTTTGATGAAGTTGTGAGGTTTGAATTTAAGTTATGAAGATGTGTATAAAAAAGGTGTGTAGGAAAGATTTGAGTGTGTGTGTTTGTAACTTGAATTCAAGAAAGAGTTGTGTGAATGTAGAAGTGAAGAAGAGAATGAATAGAGAATGTGTGGTAGAGAATGTTGTGATTTGTGGAAAGGAGCCTATGTTATAATCTTTTGGGACAATAAGTACAATGGTGTAAGAGAATGTGAGTTGTCATGTGAAGGACAAGCTTGGGGAAGGTTTATGTGGGAAAGGTTTATGTGGGAAAGGTTTAAGCTTAGAGAAGGTGTTGGTGATGAAGAAGATAATAATCAAAGGATTGATTATGAATTAATCATATTTCCATTAAGAGAGAAAAGATATGGGCAATGATGATTAAGGAATGGTTTGGGGATTGGTATAGAATTTTTTAAGATTGTGTGTGAAGGTGTAAATAATCATTTGTTAGGTAGAAGGGTTTAAAAAATGATTAGGGAATTTTTAGAGGAGAATGGATGTGTGGGGAACATGTGAGGAATACATGTGGGAGTTTGTAAATCATTTATTAGTAAGGAGGTAGGCAAACTCAAAGTATAAATAACCTCCAAATACCGCAAACTCAAATAGTCACTTGGACTTAATCCATGATAATCAACAATGGATTTGATCACTAATCATCTTGATGCAAACAAGCTAAGTGCTTTGTATCTCAAGTAAAGCATCTTCCAAAACGGGAAGGGATGCGTTTACGCAAAGTGACATTTGACTTAGTTTGACCAATAAGGGAGTAAAACTCGTTACGTGATTAGGAACAACGTAAATCCGTATTAATGTCAAATGAATACTTTTGGTTGATGGTATGTTGAAAGTATGTTCATAATAGGTTTTGAAATAAGTTTCGACCATGGCTAGAGGCATTTGATAAAAGAATTGAGTTGGAGTTTTGTAGAAAACGGGAGGATTTGTTTTTGCTCCTCTCTAAGTCTATACATCATTTGGAGTGTTCTCAAATGCTCAAATATCATGTTGTTATCCCAAATACTATGAATCCAAACACAACATAATAAGTAACCAATAAGCTAGATAAGCTATAAAGAAAAGAGAAAGAAGTTAGAGAGATAAAGTAAAGAGAAAGAAAGAAAGGTTAGATTGCTAGGTGAAACCAATTGACAACCAACACCCCTCTCTATGTGTGGAGAGGGTTTTATGTATAGTCTCATTGCCCTAGTTGGCGTATGTCTCCTTGGGTCGGGCTTGGCTAGTGTTGGGCTTTGAGCCCAATACATGGACAATATTAGCTTAAAGTCAAAGCCCGTTGAACCCGACTAGCCTATTACATTACAAGACTAATTATTACAAAGATGACCGAAGACATTCTTGTTTGACTTATGTGAAAATAAGGCTAACAATCTCCCCCAATGTTGAGGTCGACTATTATCTCCCCAATGTTGACATTCTTGATGAAGGTTATCTTGAATTTGAGTTGAGGCTTTGCTCTTGTCATTAGAGTGTCTCGTGCTCATCTTTTCTTGTTTGGTACGGCTAGACATTTTGTTTAGCGGTGTCGTATAGACTTCAACCAAGAAGTTTTTACAAAAGACTGTCCCTAGGCAGTGTACCTAATCATTGTAGCGGAGTATGGCAAGACTCGGGCAGTTGTTATTGTTGTCTAGGGGAATAGGTTGGGAAGGCTCGAACAGGGCTTAGCCGAGATCTACGGGATTGAAAGGAGATTATTTTTGTATTTTTATATTTTATAGAAAGTAGGTAAAAGCATGGGTTTGAGAGGTTGGTTGATTAACTAATTAATTAAAATCATATTAGTAATGTCTATAGAATACTGGTGATAAACTGTTATGTAAGAAGTGGTATTTAATTAAATCATTTGCATTATCTCATTAGATTGCTTCTCCTAATCTTGTTGACTTGTAACACTCGTGATGATCTGTGTAAGTATTTCCTAAGTCATGAACGAATTACACGAACCCGCCGTTTATTTAATATTCCATTAAGGCAACGCACAAGTAAGGTAGTATGAAGACTATTACAAGGCCCCTAAGAGTATATTAAATGCAATTGAAATATCTTAAGAGGGATCAACCATATTGGGGGTAAGGTAGTATGAAGACTGTTACCAGATGGTATTCTTTCTACACTTCTCGCGTTTCTCTAGACGTCTATGCCAGTTTAATATCTTATGGCTAGTTTTCTAAAGCCTAACGCACACATTCATCACAAGAAGAAACAGTAAAAGGATCTACAATCCAACTTTCATGCAATCATAAGTAAATACAAGGGAGGGTTTAGCCTAACATGTTATAAAGAAAATAAGAACATAGATCAATCAAACAACACATAGACATATTGAATGATTAAAGATAAACAATCTTACTTTATTAAAAAATAGATTAAGGTCTGTTACAATAGGGTTTTTAAGCCCTAAAGACGGCCTAAAAGCTAACAAAATACTTAGGGTTCGGCTCCCAAAAGTTATACAAAGTTACACCCTTAAAAACCTAAATTAGATTTTGTATATATAGAGAAATCGCTGCGACAGCGTCCAGTTGTAGTCGCGACGCCGTCACAAAGTAGAATCTTCTAGGTCTGATTTAAGTCGGTTACGTCCTGACGCCATCGTCAATTTTCTGACGCCGTCACTAGATGGATCACGACGACGTCGCTTTATGCTACAATTCTTCAAGAGATTTGGTGTAGGTCTGTAGTCTTGTCCGTTTCTTCTCCAAATGAGCCCAAGTCACGTGTATTCCCTCTAAATGCCATCCAAGTGCTAAAAACTTGAATACAAATGATTAAGCAATTTGGGTATATTTGCATGATTTAAAGGGTTAAATGACCCTAAAATAGTGTATAAAATGACACCTCATCAGCTTTGTTCATTCATGCTTTGTGATCTTGATCTTGAGCCTTCGTCTTTTGACTTTGAGTTCTTGAGATCTTTATCTTGCATCATCTCCTTGTCTTGAATCATCTTGTTTTGACTTTATTTATCAACTTGTGCTCTTGACCGACATGCTTATACTTGTCTTGAAAGCTTGCAACCTTCTCATCTTCATCAATTCCATCAATCTCCTAGAGAATGCTTCTACGTTTGACTTTGAGTATCTTTAATGATGAAGAAGTTTGTGATTATCAGAGTTGCTGAATTTGACATGAACATTAGCTTTCTGACTGGTTACATTCTTTTTTAGCAATAACAGTCTTGATGTTGAATGATTGACTTTTAAAGCTTGGGTATGAGCATGTGGTGATGAACCCGACTTAGCTGGAATGGGGCTGCAACACTGACGTTTGTACCTGCATTTGAATGTTAGTAATAAACAGCAGATATGGACGAAATGTCTTTGTCATTATTTGATTTTAGGTTGCGATAACCACCGGTTCCCCGTTTTATAGTATAAATACTATACCCGTGATCAGGTAGATTTAAAGAATCTCCTTGACAGGGTTTAAAGCTTAAAGCATAGGATCTTCTAACACAGATGGATTAGATTCACCATGCTTGCTTGTTCTTATTATCGAAACGTCTCTGGTATATGCTTAAATACACATACCTTTTACCTAATAAAATGAGCTAAAGAGACCAATATTGAACGAAAACAGATAAAAATGCATTGTATATGTGTATTTTGTGATTTGTGTCTTGCAGGTACAAATATTAAATAAAAGGACAAAATAAAAGGCAAATCGGACAAAACCGAGCACGGGAATAGAAAGAGTGCGAAAAATCGAAGCCGAAGGCGTATTCATTCTTAATGGGCCAACCCGTACCCATTTATGGGCTGGGTCAGCCCATTAAGATTAATACTTTACAAATATAAGCCCATAATATAAGTCCATAATACAAGCCTTAATATTAAACCTTTATACAAGTCCAAATCCATTACAAATAAACCCATTCCTGGCCCAATATTAATAAGTCAAACCCAAACCATAGCCCTGAATCCAGTCAAATATAGTAACGAGCCTAATTAGTCACTTTTCACCCTCCGTCCTAAATTTTACCCTGCACCTCTGACACCCAATTAACCCAGCTTAAATGAAAATTAACCCTTCTAGATGGATATGACGCACGCAATGACGTTTTTGGCAGGCCACGCTGGCGATCCTAGAGGCATTCATTGGTGGATGAGACGGTCTCTATCATATCATAGGGCTCAGATTGGATTAGAGATTTAAGGCGGTTTGGAATGAAGGCTATGATTAAATGTTATGAGTCCTAACACAAGAAGCACACCCGCTCCTTGGTTCTTCTATATATAGGCTTGATTTCTTCATTTGTGATCATAGTTTAGGAGTAGTTGTAGTTTTACTTTTGAGCTTATTTTCCAGCTTATTAATGTACTTTTTTAAGTAATGTAACCTTCTTTTGTTAATGAAATTCCATTTTCCTTAAATTTTTTCTTAATATTTCAGTTTTAAGCTTCTTATTATGCAATGTATTTTCATTTAAAGCAAACTCAATAAGCTCTTATAATCTAATGTTTCTCAAATAAGCTTTCTAGTAAGCTTATTTAAGTTCATGTTCATTAATTCACTCTAAAATTACCTCAGCTTTTGTTTTGGATGATAAGCCAAATTTGGACGGGCTTATAGACCTTACCAACTTGTACTAAACAAGCTGGAGCTTGTAGAAAATCTCTCTAAGAGCATTTAATCCTTGTTTTGTGCAAAGGATCAAAGTAAGTCTCATTTTACAATTTCATAGCTTATTTCTGTTTTAGCTTATTCACAGCTTATTCTATGCTTATTTGTGCTTTCTATTGCTTATTCAGTTTTATTATTGCTTATTTAACATAGTTTAATGCTTAGAAGTCATTTAAGTGTGGTTTTTATACAAATTGCCAATTATAGCTTATAACTGCTTATTTCTTTTGCTTATTGTTAAATGCTTATTAGTGGTTGGAATTTGCTTATTTGTTTTTATATTACTTAGTTATTAATCTGTTTTCAAAAATTAATGCTTAGTTGAATCTGTTTTAAGCTTAAAGTTACTCTAAATGAATTTTAGGAGGTGTTTGGCTTAGCAGTGTTAACCAAGTATTAATACTGCTTGTGCACTTTTGGTTTTAAAATCTATATTTGATTCGCTTTAAATCAGCATTAGTGTTAGTTTTAATGAAGTTAGAATAAGTTTAGTTAAGATTTTAGGTTTGGTTCATTCAATTTCTAAGTCTGCTGTTTTAAATAAGGGTTTTAAGGTCTGATTTAGTGAATTACTTATTAAGTGCATTTGAGGTTTTAGTTTTAAGCTTAATCTCTGTCACTTATGCAATTAGAAATGATTAGTTATAGGTTTGCATATGCTCTTGAGGTTTTTACTTAAACCTGTCATAGTTTATAAATGGTCTAGTAAAGTTCTTAAGAGCCAATTTTCATTCACAAATCGAGGATATCTTTAGTTTGATTTAAGGTTTAAAATTAATTGCATAAGCTCTCTAGGTTGTAAGCTTAATCTCTTTTAGCTTATTTTAGATTTATAACAGCTTTTACTAGCTTATTCTTAGGGTTGCAGTTTGCCATTTTAGCATTTATGAAAACTTAAAAAAAATCCAAAAACAGTAAACTGCCTTTTTAAACTAGCTTTTCTAGCTTATTTTCTATGCTTATATGCTTTTATTTGGTTTATTTGAGTTCTTTATAGTCTAAACTTGATCTGTTTTGAGCTTTTATGGTTTTAGTCATAGCTTAAGTAGCTTATTTATTAGCTTGAAAACTATTAATTGGCCTTTTTCATTGCATATTTCTTGAAAAAACTGCTTATTTGCTTTTCTTTCCTTTTTGTTTATTTGCAATGCTAACTTTCCGGTTCCTCTAACTAATTTAGCTAGTTTCCAGGGCTTCAATATCTTTTTTTGAGCTTATATTATCTAATTATCTTTTAAGCATAACATGGTTAAGGCTCGAAAGCTATTACGCTTTTAAGCCAAAACAGAGATAAGTATGAGCTTATTACAGCTAATATATTAGTTCATATAAAAGTTTCTTTTTAAAGTTGCTTATTTTTATGTAAACAGCTTTTTCAAAAAGAAATTGCAAAATAAAAAAAGAAAGGTTTTGGGGAGTATTTGAGGAAGGCACTCAAACTAGACCTCTACCCTAACAGCCCAACACCTTAACCATAGCGCCAGGGGTCTATGTTAACCCTATGGGACATTTGGTTTATAAGGGTGTATAAATTCAGTTTATGCTTATATTTGCTATTTGCATATTTGCAGCTAATTCTTAGGGCTTATTCCAGTTTACAATATTTTTTTTAAACCTTTAGATTAGTATTTCCATAATTTTTCAGTTTATTAGAATAGTTTGATATTTTTAATTGCATATTCTAGATTAAAATGTTTTAAATCATAAAAAAAAAACAAAGAAGTAAAAAAAAATAATTTCTTTTCTGAAAATTTTTTTAAGTCATTTAGCATTTAGAAATTTAAAAGTTGAGTTTTTAGGGTTAAAATTTGATTTATTTGCTTAAATGTCGCGTTTTTAAATTCACAGTTAACATTTTCGTGCTGTAATTATAATAGCTTATAATTGTTGCTTGCTTTAATTGCTTTTGCGTTTCATTAGTAGAAATAGAATCCAAAATCAAAACTTTGAAATTATTCAAATCACGCGATCACGAACTTAACCGAGATTCTCAATTCACGCTTCGTTGGGGAAACGACGTGGAAGGTTTTGAATTTTACTTTGGTTAAAAAGTAATTTTCGTAAATCCTTTTGGAATACTTCTTATATACTATAATTGATATATCACAATTTGTGTGAATCAATTTTTGGCGCCGCTACCGGGGAAGCTGTGAAACGATTATCGCGTTGATGTTTGAAGATTAGTGATTTGAAGACCCTTCCCCGTGAAGTTATTATTTTCTTTGTGAATATATATAAATATAAAAATACAAAAATATTTTTTTTCTCATTTTATTTTTCTGTTATAATAAACAATAAAGAATCATAAATAGTTTTCCTAAAGTATTTAAAAATACCAAAAAAGAAAATTAAATAACCAACAAAATACCCGTGACGTTAATTGTTAAATCGGCTCACCTTTAGATTTACAAACTATAAGAGAGGTATAAGGAGGGTTGATCTTAAGAACTTCGACCCGAAAGGAGAAGGTTTTTAATACGCTTCGCGCTTACCCGCTCCTCCGCCTCTTTGTGCATTTTCTAGAGAGCTACCGTGAACTTTTAACAATCGGAACCAAAGATATTCTCCATACCCTCTTATCCGTTTAATTGTTTCTCTTACCCCTCTCTATTGTTTAATTCTTATGGCGTCACTCGACTATTGTTGTATCTGTAAAGGTCGGATGAGTAATGATCGGGTATTTTGTCTACCGTGTACGCGTGAGCAATGTAGAAGAAATTATACGGACAAATTTTGTTCTATATGTTGTTTTGAATCTGAAAATGCATTCATTGATGATCTAATTACAAACTCTTTTGATGATCTTCCGAATTCTTCTAAGCACCCTCCACAACCCCAAACTCACTCTATTGAGTCAAATGGTGATCCACCACAAGTTCTGTTTATCTCTAATCCGGACCCGTGTTACAATCAAAACTTTGACAATAATTTTCCACAAACTTCACCAAGTTTTCCACAACAATATCTTTGTTGTACTCGCTGTGGGGGTCCTCATGAGACTTTTCAATGTTAACAATTGATATTCTATGAGTCGGAACCATGCTACAATCAAAACTTTGATGATACTTTTTCATAAAATTCACCTAATTTTCAACAACAAATTATTTGTTGTGAAAATTGCGGGGGTCCTCATGAGAGTTATCAGTGTCAACCGATGAATCAAAATTATTATGATCCTAATCTTTGCTATAATTCTAATTCTTCCGGTTTTGACCAATATCAACCCCCGCAATATTTCGTCACTCATCAACCTCCTTAAGAAAATAGTATGGCGGAATTACCTCTTGAAGAGAAACTTCCTCAAGCTTTGCAAGCTCTTTGTGAAAGGTTAAATAAATAGGTTCAAAAAAAGCAAGAAGAAAAGAATATTGCTGAAGAGCAGGCTGCTAAAATTAGTTCTCAATGTTGGAAGCCTCCCATTTACTATGATAATGATGATGACGAGGAGTTTTCTATTCAAGTGAGTGAATTTTTTAAGAAATCCCCTATTGAAATCACACCCGTCTTACCGACCATAGAGCCTGAGGACTCTCTAAGTATGGGGGACGAGCATCTTAGCACTATTCCTGAAAAGGAATCGGACAAAGTAATAAAGTATAGTGTTGAGAACCTTGTCCCAATCCTAAGTGAGTCCAAGGATTTAAATGATTATGAAAGTGAGTGTGATATGCCCGTTTGTGATGATTCTTCTTCTAAGAATGAGGGTTTAGATGATATCGTTTCTATTCCACCGGGAAAAGAAATTGATCACATAGATGCCATACCCGATTCAATACCATCTTTGCTTAATCGTGCTAATTCGATAATTTTTCTTATCGAGGAGTTCGCCGGTGAACTCGCTCCTATCGATCCAATTCCACCAGGAATTGTTGAAGCCGATTTTGATCCGGAAGAAGATATTCGTCTAATTGAAAAATTGTTGAATGATGATATTCCTGATGCTATTATCGAATCTTTCTCCCCATCTCCTATCTCGTCAATTATAGTGACTCTCTTATGGAGGAAATCGATATATTTCTTGCTCCAGATGACTCGATACCACAGGGTATTAAGAATGACGACTATGACTCAGAGGGGG
>BQNB010122859.1:662-20201 GCA_026074375.1 Tanacetum coccineum
AGGTAATATCCGTCCCACCTTTTGCTAATTCTTTTTTTTCTCTTCAGGTTTTGTACATTATTGGCTAAAATGCAAAGTCAAATTACACAAATGAGCTTAAGTCTTCTTAATCTGATACACTTAATAAGAATGTGATATAGCCTTAATAGGGGTGAGTGATCTATACCTGTATAGACAAATGAGCCCAAGTCTTCTTTACATATAATCTTTAAACTATTGTGGTAGTATAAATTCATTATTGCCAGTAACAAAGTACACGCTAAGAAGTTTTTTGGTTTGCTTATTTTAAGGTGAAATAATTTTAAGATTACAAGTTTACCTTGATGGTGATATAAGTTGTTCTTAATAAGTTAGCAATTCCAAACATCCCTAATTATAAAGGGGCAACGTTGACAGCTGTTAACGTAGTGTATAATTTATGCAGGATTCAGCATCCGAGCTCGACCAAGGTAACATTGCTGCCATGACACTAGATAGACTTCTACTGATGTTGGGATTTTGCTTGACTTCTATACAGTAAGAACTGGTTGCAATATCTGTTTTGACTTCTATTGAAGGTTCATATCCTATTTCTTTGAGCTTTTATATTTTTTAATTACTTTTTGGACAGGTTCATAATGCAATAGAAACTTTGCCTATTTGTACTCAATGTTTCTATTGAAACACTTATTTATCTGTCTCGTTTTATATAATCAAATATTCAATGGCAGTTTCAAGAAACAACCAGATTTTTAACTTCTTTTTTCATGCTTTTTTGTTTCAACAGGGTCATATAATATAAGATGTTCAAAGTGCTCGAGCAAGAGTATAATATCATACACGACAAGTACACCTACACCTTTTACATTCCCTCTCTATATCCCAGTGTGTATAATATCATGGTAGTTACTAAGTAGAAGTGACATCACATAATTGGTAAAATCTTTTCCACAACCGATGTCCTTAGAGGAATATGCAGCTCAATTAGCAGATTAAGTACAAGGCTCAAGGAACTGGATTACCAAGTTATGCATAGCAAAGGCAGATAAGGACTACTCGGGATTATTTTCATTCCCATTAAATATCAGATTGTTATGGTAATCATGTTACATATATTTTAACAAGGGGATCTAACCAAAAATTTCAATATACACTCCAAAAAAAATCAACTGTAAGTCCTATATTACATGTTGTATCTTTACATTTTTTTAGTTATGTATACATATGTCTGAATATGTTTTTTACGATAAACATTGCATTGTCAGGGGGTATTTGGATGCCAATGTTAGGGAGTGTTTTGATGTCGTTATAGGATGTTTGGATGATGCTATTATGGGGTGCTTGGCTGCTGTAATCATGTTTTCCTATTGCTTAATAGTTGACTTTGGTAAGTGCAAGTTACTACGTGTTCACGTGCTGATCTACCCACATGAAAGTTTGGGTAGTTATTTTATATTTTTGCTTAGATACGTGTTTATGGTAAAATGAAGTTGACCATTTCACTTCAAGAGACCAGCTTTGTTGGACATCATATCCATAACTTCGCAGTTTGGACTTTAAATATGTTTCGAGATTATGAAAGGAGAAACTTTGTTCAGGTAACAAACTTTCGGGTTTAGTAGTTTCTATTTCTACCAACTTAATTAATAATGGGTACATGTGGGTTCTATTTATATTTACATGATTTCAAATGGGTAAATTCGAAAACAAAACAAAATAGATCAAGTGTCAAACAGGTCAAAAGGTTTCATAAGGTTTATCTAGATGCTTGCAACCACGTAAATTTCTAAAGTTATATTGTAATACCTAATAAGTTAATATTAGAGTTTTGGTGTCATATTCAGAATCTATTGCATATTTATACCACTATAAGAAAGGAGAAACAATGTTAACATGTATTTTGACATTCGGTATCTACAATACATGTTGCACAACCCATTAGATCATCCAATAAACACATAAGATGGTATGCGTTTTGCTCACTCATAGTAGCTTATCACATTACTTCTTTTGAAAAAAATTTAGAAGCAAGTATGGTTGAACTCAAAAGTGTTATCTTCAGTTTCAAAGACCTTTAAAGTTGTTATACCAGTTTAAAAGTTAAAAACAAGTATGGTTGAACTCGAAAGTGGAACTTTACCTTTATGTATTCTGATCTACATTGTGTTTCATGGATTATGTTAAGCATATGGTCTCTCTTCTCCTATTTCCTTGCAGGGATATCACCGAGACATCTTGGAACATTGGGCACCACCACCTCCACTTGGTGCATTTAGTTATTGTTATAGGTTTACAATTCGAGGGGATGTCGATTAGACACTTCGCCGATCAGGGATATTAGAGCTGATCGTTTCACTTTAAGAGACCAGCTTTTTGCTCAATCATATTAGCTTATCACATTACTTCTTTTGAATTATTTATTAGAACCAAGTATGGTTGAACTCAAAGTGTTATCTTCAGTTTCAAAGACCTTTGAAAGTTGTTATATTAGTTTAAAAGTTAAAAACAAGTACGCTTGAACTCAAAAGTCTAACTTTACCTTTTATGTATTCTGATCTACATTGTGTTTCATAGATTATGTTAAGCACATGGTCTCTCTTCTTCTCTTTCCTTGCAGTGATATCGAGACAACTTGGAGCATTGGGCACCACCACCTCCACTTAGTGCATTTAGTTATTTTTATAAGTTTACAGTTTGAGGGGATATTGTACCAAGTCTTTGATCTTGAAATTCAAACATTTGTTTTTCCAACAATACCTTAAAGATCCCCGTCCAACGGACGGGCCTTGAAACTAGTATTCTATATTTTGCAATGTTTCTATTATAAATTTGCAAGATTATACAAGTCAGAGTCATGAAAACAAAAATTTGTCATCTGTCTCCATGTCGCGAGCTATCGACACTCCTTGTTGGTTTGGTTGGCACTAAACTACCTGAATATGAGCCGACGCTAATATAAATTTGCAGACGTCTATAACAATTAAAGTTGTTAGAATGTTGAAAGATTTGAAGTAGGAAATATTGGTGAAAACTAGAAAAAATAATCAAAATGTTCAAAGTACCAACCTTGTATGTATAAAAAGTTGTATAATAAGATGAATCATTAGTAAAATAACAAGCCGAGTCGAATTCCAAATTATTGATCGGTTTTGCTGATCCGTGAAGCTTTTCAACCAATGTTCATGATCCATTTGATATGCATGGGTTCCAAATCTTTATTGTGTGGGTCGTTGTCTTGGTTTCATTGTGTGACCGTGCTTTTGCTCTTGAAGACTTTGTTCGGGCTCTTGAAGACTTTGTTCAGGTCATGTAGTTTGGTTCATCATGTTGCGTACTTGTTTGTGATGTTGTAGAAACCTCATCAATTTGCTTAATCTGCAACCCGACATGATATGGTATGTAGTATCTATTCTCACATCCTTGTCTTAACGTAGATAACAAGCAATCATGTAACAAAGAAAAATGGAAATCGTTACCCATAGATATGTGCATAACTTGCTCTTTATCCTTATTAAAATTGTTGCACTTAAATATATCCTTGTCTCCTTTTAAACGTAGATAAGAAGCATCTTGTTCTTTATCATCTTTAACATTCTTTATCTTAATTTATTAATGTATGCTCGAAAAACTCTTATATTTGGTATACAACACAAAAACTATTGTTTTCTTCGTTGTAACCATGACGTTTCGCGAAAGAGGGTGTTGTTTGGGAGGTGGAGCACATATATTGTTAAGATGGAAAGCTAGCAAGACCCGTTCAAGACCTTCTTTAACATCTCTTTATCTTAATTTATTGATGTATGCTCGAAACTCTTATATTGGTATACAACACAAACTATTGTTTTCTTCGTGTAACCATAGAGTTCGCGAAGTGGGTGTTGTTTGAGGTGGAGCACATATACTTGTTTAAGATGGAGCAGCAAGACCCGTTCGAGATAATATGGAAAATAGCTCACATTTTTATACATCATATTTTTATTTGGTTTTGTCGAGAACCAAACTGAATAAACCGGGTTGGATTGCTCTGGTTTTGAAAAATATGGTTTGGGTCTAGGGTATTTGAAATTATTCTTGAAAAGCGAATAACCCAAACCGTATAGAAAACTCTTAATGGAGGAAGATGAGAAACGTAAAAGTAAAAAACAATAAGTAATTGATGATTTTGGTTTTATTTAGTGTAATTATCTGATGGATAAAGGAAATGAATTTTTTTGATTTTGTTAATAAAAGTGAAGGCTAAATACAGATGAAATTATGTAGAACAACGACATATATGAGCTTGTTAAGTAATTACTTTTGAAAGTTAGACGATGTAAGTACCTATTTAACGTCTTGCACCGAGCACTCTTAGAGTATATTTATGAGTATCTAGATAACACATATTTAAGAAAGTAAATCAGTTACATTTTGATATTTTCACGTTTCAATGTTTGAACGTTGAACGAAACAATTACCACAAAATCGCATATCTATAATTTTTTGTCGCTAGTAATTTCGCGAGTGCAACTTTTCTTATTGATATTAGCATAGATGCTAAAAACGACATACATGAATGTCGTATTGGTGTTAGGTTTATTTTTGGCTGGCCTTCATTGTCCGGAAACACTATTTTGGGTTGACTTTTACCCTTTTAGTAACTAAGTATTTAGATATTAGTTAAAGTTTACTATAAATTACCGTATAATTATTAGGTTGTCATAAGTTTTTCACAAAGAAAGCTATTATATTTTAATATGAGAAACACTAATAAACATAACACAAATAGAAATAATCACGTGAATCGACTTACTAATATTATGTTCGGACTTTTTTGTTTTTACCCAAACCATACCTCTTTTTTTAATTGGTCGCCATTGCATATCGTTAATTATCACAATATTGCATATCGTTTTTTATTTTGACCTAAACAATCCTATTATGAACGTTACACAAAAAATGTACCACAATATTGCATATCCTTAATTATTGGCCGCTAGGGATTTTTCATGCGTACACGAGTATTCGCTAGTTGACTAAAATTGGAATTTTTCAAATTGTTGACATTTTTTCATAATGAAATGTATAATTTTGGATTAGCTGTATTTTATCAATAACTGAATACACTGGTTTAAGAATGATCCACATGAACTTTTACCCAAAAGATACGTTATCATTCATTTCAAATCAGAGTTTTACAAAGGCAGGTCCCAAAATCTAGTTACATATAATGTGAATACAAGGTGAAGGTTCGTCATTGGGAAACGAGATTGGATTGAGATTCCACCCATGACCATGCATGATGCTCTGGTTCATCAACCATTGGTATCCTGATTGTACGTCTATAACATATCTATTCACATAATCTTGCATGATTGTAAACAGCAATTTCACATTTTTTCACAAACCAATAAAACCATTGTAATGTAGGTTTGGAGACAAAAAATTAGTCACACTTTTAAACCTCCAAAGTAGTCCATTGATTTAGCATGCACATACACCTGAAGCAAAGATTAATAATACTAATCAATACGTTCAATTTCCATTCAATTTTTTAAACATATTTGTTGGGTATAGTCTGAACGGCCAGACCAATGGCCGAACCCGATTATAGGTGTGGTCATCCACATCCCTTATGTAAACCCTAAGCCATACACTATATATACAAGGGTAGGATCATGCTCTACTACAGATACTACACAGGTTATTCTCACCATCCTCATTTCATATATGATTTTTACTATTCTGACTTGACCGTCGTGAGGGTGGAATCTCGGTGCTACGGGGCCATCGGGTCCCCTTCTTTAACCGGTTCTTCTTTGAAGACAGCTCTATTCAAGGGCCGGGAGACGAGTAATGAACGGTTCCAGGGAGCACGTCAGGACGACCCGACCAAATTTTGCATCAAACAAGTTGGCGCCATCCGTGGGATCAACGAATAAACTATTGTTTTGTGTCTTCATGAAAAGCAAAAAATTAGTTTCGAAATCGGTATCTCTTAAACTTCGTATTTTTGTTTTTCGCTCCCGCTTATTATGAATTATGTCTATTTAAAAACTTGATATTGATAAGGATATTTTACATATCTTTATAAATTGTAACATTATATTACCATTATTTTTTATCTTATAGATGTTATCTGTATTTTTTTAATTTGTAAAAGATATTACCAATATTTTTTATTTTGATAAAAAGATTCTTACCATATCTTTTCAAATTGGTAACAAGATATTTATCATATCTTTTTTAATTGGTAACAAAATAATTACCAATATTTTTTTAATTGTGATAAAATGATTTTATCAATATCTTTTTCCTTATTTGCATTACCATGCCACGGAAGTTACGTATTTCCTCGGAAGTAGTCTTACGTCGACCGTAAGTCGAATGCCTATTCCTCATTTAACCGGCTACGGGAAGTACGTTTCGTCGGCAGTTTTTAAGTCGTATGCCATTTTCCATACCGGGCCACAGAAGTCTCTTCGTCGGCTCGTAAGTAGAAATGCATATTCGCATTACCGGCCACAAAAGTACGTCCTTCGGTCACTGGTCGGATGTCGAATGCCATTTTCTGGCAGTAAAGTTGAAGATTAGATATGGCGGCGTTATGGTTGGAAGATTCGAACGTGATCCGCGACGGTAAGAGTAGTCTTTTTAGTCTAGTAACCGCGGATACCGGCCACTCATTATAGACTGAGGGGAAATGTTGGGTATTGTCTGGAATGGGCCGAACCGATAAAACGGTGGGGCCCATATCCTACGGTAACTCTAATCATACACTGTATATACAAGGGTAGGGATCATCCCTACATACAGGATACTACACAGGTTATTCTCTACCACCTCTTGAGACAGCTCTATTCAAGGCCCGGAAAAGACGAACTGGCACCAGAAGAGCTGTGAGGGACCGGGCTCGATCAAAATATGATCAAACACATATATTATAGAGTATAGACTTTTACATGAATCAAATTATTTTCATGACTAGTTTCCCATCTCGAAAATAAGAGCCTCAATTGCAATTTTTAAACATTGAATTTCGTAAACTTTTTAAAAACACGAATCAGTCCATGCCTCCTCTTTGCGATGTCTATCCACCATTTTAACTTATCGATTGCGTTTCGTTTAAAACTTGTCAGTTCGTTCACCGCCTGTTTTTTAACCCTTGAGTTCTCTGTCACCCGTAATGACTATACGGTGAATCAGTCATTAGGTGATTCGCGTTGTTTGACTAACTCCCTCTTGCTCGAAATAAAACTCCACAATTGCAATTTTAAACTTTGAATTTCTATACCTTTTTTTTTTAATCACGATCAAGTCCATGACCTCCATCTTTGCTGGTGTCATCACCATTTAATTATCGGACCGCGTTCGTTTTCGCCTCACCTGCCTGTTGATATTCTTCAGTCCTCTGTCACCGATGAGACTTCACAGGTGAATCAGTCATTAAAGTGATTGTGTGAATTATAACAAAATACTCGTAAAACTACCCTCGATATTTATACAATCCATATATCTTGCACAAACAAGATTTTTATATCTTCTATGGTTAACTAAATAAGACCCAACCTTATAATATTAATGTTGCATGGCTGTACGGTACTAATATTTGTTTCCATGCAAAAGATAATTAAGAAAAAATTATTTGGAAAATTTCAAGGTGAACATAAATTGTTACGTATATTAATTATTTTTACTCAGAATCCTTAACATAAACAAACATTTAAGGAACGCGTACATACAAAAAGTGCACACAAAACTAATAACTACATATACACATATCATGTTTGATCCAAAAATAAAGAGTAATAAATTACGGCAATATTAGATCTAGCTAAACTAATTTAAGACTATCTTATGTTAGTTAAAAAAACAATTTTTTTAAATAACTTAAGAACAAATAATCTTTTAACACTTTTTCACATCAGTAAAAATCATAAAAATAAAATAACAAAACAATATTACGAGAGAAAAGAATGTATATCCTTACTGTTCTCGCACGTGAACAAAGTAACACAAAACCAGAGTTATACACACAGAGTTTATGAATTATAAGATTTGAGAATCGATTGTATATTTTGCTTTTTAAAATCGTTGGGCGTGGGACTCAGAGGTTAGCTGGGTGTGTATTTCATAGGTGATCATAACCCTTTCTTGAAAGTCAAGCTTAGTATATATGGATTATATTTAGATAGAGTAAGATCTTCTATTCTTATACAACTTTTTATATACATCCTAAACAAATTATGTTTTAGGAACTTAAAACATGATTTTCAATAGTTGTGACGAATGCTCCGCGTAAAAACAACATTGATATAGCGACAAATTCTTCTATAACTTGTAGAAATTATGGACCGTGAAGTTAAGAGTTTAAAACGTAGTAGGATATCGCTTGTGAAAGTTCGTTGGGATTCTAAGCGTGGACCAGAGTTTACTTGGGAACGCGAAGATTATATGAAGTCTAAGTATCCTTAGTTGTTCGTCGAGCGAGCAGATGAATCAGCTAGTTAAATCTCGGGACGAGATTTCCTAAAGGGGGAGATACTGTGACAACCATGATTTGAGCAGGTTAGTCAAACCGTTAGTGTTGACTTATGTATCTGTTGCAACGTATGGGTTATGTGTTATTTGTGTTTACTCGTGTTTATATGTGAGATTTGGTAATCAATCCATTAAGCGTGATCGTCTCATTGGGATTGGGTTTGTGTTGGATTTAGTGGAGTTCATGTCGTTCACTTTTGGTGACAAGAAAATGATTTTATGATTTATCGTGTAAGTATTATTACGTATACGTATTTATGTGTTAGTAATGTTAGGTATGAATAGGTGTTAATGGTTAGAATAAGAATGAAATATGAATTTATATTTTTGGAAAGTTAGGTTAAAATAAAAATGAAAAGTTATTTATTTTAAAAGTCTAGTAAATTGCGTTTACGCAAAAAGGTAATGCAAGTAATTAAGTAATTAATAATTAAATAAAAATAATAAAAATAATAAAAGATAAGGGTTCGGCCGGTTAAGGGATTAGGGAGGAAAAAAGGAAACAAATTTGATTATAACTTGGACTCTAATCCTATAAATACTAAACCTTATTATCCCTAAATCACTTTTCAATTCCCCATACCTTGTGATCGGCTGAATTCAAGAGCAAGAGAGAAGGAAAAAAATTATTTTTCAAGTTAGGGATTTTTGTGTTCAAGAATCAAGAGTTTAAGGTACAAATCATCTTCCTTGTTTAGTTTTAATCATTAATTCTTGTAACAATTATTAAGATGGATAATTAGGGTTTTATAAAATCTGTAAATTAATGATGTTTAATCATATTACAATGATTAGGGTTTAATTAGAATCATATGGGTGTATTCGTTAGGGTTTAGATCGCGTTAGAACTTGATTTAGATTAGGGCAGAATTTAGGGCTGTGTTGTTCGGCTGTTATCTCGATGATGGTAATAGCTTTTGTCAAGTTTCCGGTGTCTATGATGTAGCTCAGAGAGTCTAGTTTCCAGAACATCCAGCCTCGAAGGTTTTTAAGGTCGGGAAGTCATTCAAATGTTGGTTACGAGAAAAGTGGTCAAAGCAGTATATACGGGTCAGATTTAGGTCAGATTACGAGGTGTAAAACCCCCACTTAAAATTCGAATTAGGATTAGCCAACCTACAGAAGTTTAGTTCTATGTGTCTATTAAAAATCCCCCAAAGTAGAGCTTCTGATTTGGAGTCTAAGTATGGTTTTTAGGTCCAAATGTCTTAGTATGCAATCAGATCCGAAACTGAGTAGTTAAAAGTTTGATTTTATTTGGGGCTCTTAAGAGGGGAAATAAATTAGTGAAAAAATCCTGGAGATAGTAAACTTATGATATTGAACCTATGATTTTTGGTAAAATTTATAAAGGTCAGTTGGTGTGGTTTAGAAAATGGTAAAGTGACACTAAAATTATGCATTTTTGAGTAAATTGTGAAACTTTGAAAAAGTGTGTAAATAAATTAGTTAATAACGGGCATGGTGTCGGGGTGACCCATGAGGGTAATTAAACACCTTAGACATCCATCATATGATTATTACAAGTGCTTAAGCTTTTGGCTTAATGGCGTGTAACACGTGTTGTTTTGTTGTTTAGATTTGTGCTAGTGTTTGTAGAAGCTGCAAAGCAATCAGGTGAGTTTCATAGCCCATTTTTTCTTATGTTTTCTTGGGGTAAAAATGATGCTATGAGTTTAAATGTTTTTTGGTTGTTGTGATTATGTGTTATGTGGTTATTGATTTGTGATGTGATACGCTCCATGGCTTTGTGATCAATTGGAGTTGTTTTGAGGTATGTGAGTTCGGTTGGAGAGTGATGTTTACTACTCAATCAAATCCAACTGAAGGGTTGAAATAATACTCAATAGAGTGTTAGTCCAGGCCTAAGTATAAGTTCCAGCTGGTAGACTTTTAGGTGCGTAAGTGACGTAATTTGAGCGGATGAGTACGTCTACTCAGTGTTGTGATATGGGATCGGATGGGTACGCCTACCCAGTGTATGGTTGTTATAAATTGTTTAGTAATCGCAGGAATTGTATGAAAGTTTTATATGTGTCTTAAACCTATGACTCTCACCAACATTATGTTGACGTTTAAGCATCATTTTCAGGTGAGCAACATGGGAAATAAAATAGTAAGAAGTGGCTAGAAGGAGACCATAGGATGTCATGGAGATTTTTGATTTATTGTCTTGAATTTTGCATTGTTTGGATTATGAATAAATGTTGCATGTCTTTCTATTGGCGAAAACTTTTGTTTCTTCAATAAAGACGCCTTTTGGATTTGGTTAGTTTATGGGTATTGTTATGACACTTTGTGTCTATACTTTGCTCATTTATTGCATGTAGAATTCTCTATATAGACGCCATTGTGTTGTGATGATATCCTTTCTCATTACGCCTCGCGTTTCCGCCTTGGTGGGGTGTGACATGATATAATGTTAGCATTGACACAATGCTCCCGCGGCAACGCGCCGTTAACAAAACCTTGTTGCATTAATTTGTTAGATGTTGCGTTGATTATCTTTTTTAATATTCACATAATTTGTTGGAATTGGCTACACTTTGAAGTTATCTAATATTTGGATGTTTGTAAGATTATTAATATCGGTATAATTTTTGTATATACAAAAATATTTAATTGTATGTGACTAAATACAAAAAAAAATCATGTTGTGTGTGACTAAATATTACAAAAGGCCACACAAACATAAAATTCATGTGGCCATTGGATGAACAATAGTCACACAAAATACATATTTCTTCACTTTAAACAGCATATGGTCACACTTATTAACATTTTTGGCCACTTTATGCTTAATTGTATGTGACTAAATACCCAAAACAAACATGCTTTGTGTGACTAAATATTACAAAAGGCCACACAAACATAAAATTTATGTGGCCATTAGATGAACAATAGTCACACAAAATACACATTATTAAACATCATATGGTCACAATTTTGGACACTTTATGCTAAATTGTATGTGACTAAATACCCAAAACAAACATGCTTTGTGTGACTAAATATTACAAAAGGCCACACAAACATAAAATTCATGTGGCCATTGGATGAACAATAGTCACACAAAATACATATTTCTTCACTTTAAACAGCATATGGTTACACTTATTAACACTTTTGGCCACTTTATGCTTAATTGTATGTGACTAAATACCCAAAACAAACATGCTTTGTGTGACTAAATATTACAAAAGGCCACACAAACATAAAATTCATATGGCCATTGGATGATCAATAGTCACACAAAATACACATTTCTTCACTTTAAACAGCATATAGTCACACTTATTAACACTTTTGGCCACTTTATGCTTAATTGTATGTGACTAAATACCCAAAAAAAACATGCTTTGTTTGGTTGTACAATGTTTACGGTCACTAAATTTGTACCTAATTAGTCACACAAAAACGTGGATATAGACACTAACTCGAAAACGTGACTGTAGGTAACCTACGGCCGCGCGACCTTTTGTTACACACAAGAGTTTTCGAATGTGTGACTATATGTATATCATCACACATTTTTGGTGTGACCAAATCCACTTTTTATACTAGTGTCATATACACTTTGGAGTGTCAGACCATCCTCATTCTCTTATAGGGATGCACCATTGGATGACTGACCTCCATGATTCCCACCAGAACCCTCTAGAATGGAATCAGGAATATAAGTAGTAGGTGAAGGTCTGGGAGATAGGTTAGGCTATATCTGAGGTTGGTCTTCACTTGGGTGAGGAGGAGAAGGTATGGGTGGGGAGTCAGATGGTCTTTCTGAAGCGTCACCCTTATCCTCTGTTTGTTGAACCAATATAGAATCAAATAAAGGTGTAACCTTGCCTGAAAAATTCTTACCCTTTTTAACCATAAATGTCAAGACCTTTTTAGTTAGGGTTGGGACTGGAAAGTGGTCCAAGGAGACATGTACATCTTTTAACTGATTGCTCAAAAAGATTTGTAAAAATCTTAGATACATTACAAACTTCTTAGTTGCATCCAGATTGACTTCGTTCTTGAAAAGGCAAACTTATCATAGTTGTAGTGAACGGGGATGCATAAGTGTCAAGTACTCGTATATTGCTAAAGCACACAACGTTAGTTGTTATGGAAACATCATAGTTTGTTCCAATATAGTTTTAAAGTCAATTCTATATATTATAAACAATTTTTTTCTCCTATGCATCACTTTTTCTCGTTATCTTGACAACAAAGTATTGAAAGTAGCAAAGTACTCATTGATAATACTTTATAAACAGAAAGAGTAAGAACGTGGAAAATTTGCCCTTTCTTAGCTCCCATGTCGTACTCCACTTTTGTTTCATAATATTAGCGGTTTGTCTAGTAGATATGATAAATTTCATGCATAAGAGGGTTGCCCATATGGGTATAGAAAACTAAACCACTCATACTCATCTAATAGTCACTAAAAATAAAAGCCAAAGACTGGTTCATAACTTTAGCGTGAAGTAGATAATGAACATTATGTTTTCCTGAACTTGTTTGTTTAAATTGGTTTGTTTCATTCACGCTAGTTTCAAAAGGTGTACAAACCACCTCTTGACATTGAATCTAAAAAATTGACTTGTCTTTTGAGTAATAACAATTCTAAACTACGAGTCAGTGAACATTTTAAACTTATCGACCATGAAAATTTAACCATCCCTAATGCAATTTCATATTAGTAAACTAATGCGAGTTAAGATGCCTAAGTCGAGTAAAAATTTAATACATATACTAGCTTAAAAGTTTATTTAGTATGCTACTTCATGCTTCAAGGATTATATTTTGGAAAGGAGAGTGGCTAATTTAGAAATAAAGAAGCTAGCTTATGCATGAACATACAAATGTTATGAGCTTATCTATCATAAGCTAATATCTAAACATTCAACCTTAGCTTTATGAGCTTATTATTTTTATCATAAGCCATAAAAGGTTGCTTATGAATACACACAACCTTCACTGCAATGAACAACATCATTACTGATCATTTATGTGAGCCAACCAACAACCCAGAACAACCTTCTTTAATAAACCAAATAAATAAATTCCACAATTAATACACAAATTTTATGATTGAAATTAGAAAACCAGCAGTAAAAAGCAAAATGAACTTAAAATGGAAAACAATCTAAAATATAAATTGAATATAAGATAGATGAATAACATTAATAAACTACTTTCATACTCTCTCATCAAAAATTCCGGCGAGAACAATCCGTGCAAAATTCCGACCGGTACTAATTCTTACTTTCCGTTGTTAATATTATTTATGAATGTAAAATAACAAAATTTTCAGCAACAAAAATAAATAAAATTTCAGAAAACATACTTGTGTTCTGCTACATCGTGTCGATAATATATCATAAGATACAAAGTACTCGCTTGCTTGAGTAAGTCTTCTTTTGCAACTTTGATGTGAATATATTCGTTTGTGTTATGTAAAATATATCAATGAATTGGTTTTAATATGAATATTTTATTTAAATAACATAAACAAAAATACTAAAAATTAAAGTTGATAAAGAAAGACTATAAACAAAGACAGTTATTTTGATACAGAGAGACTAGTTGGGTTTTTTATATATAATTATACGAAATACATAATTATATATTTTAATAGGCGGGTTTGAATCTGGTTGCAAATTTCTACCTAAACTTACCTATTTATTATACGGGTTTTGTGAAATCAAAGTTCTTCCAAGAGAAACACACTTGGCTTATAGGTTATGCATTCATCATATCGTTGCTATCTTTATTGAAAAAAAACCTATATATCATGCAATACTACCCTGATGATATCAGAATTTAACCATATCAAAGGCTACCAGTAGCTCAAGTTTTATCTATCTTATTGATTCAATATGTTAATCAAATGTTTTTTTGTAAAATTCGTTAAATATCTTTGAACTATTCCTTCCTCGTCAATACATCTCTCTCACACATCAATTGACGATGCTACATCTGTGACACCTACATTTTCTAGCTTGACCATTGAAGCTGCAAATTTGATAAAGAACATTTTCTCATCTTTGGCAAATAAGTCCATAATTGATTAGTCTTGTAATCTCCATATAGTTCTTGGTCCACTCCTTTATCCATTGTAATTATTTTGTAATAGTCATTATGGAACTCTGAAGAAATCGAGTCTAAGAATTCTCTTGCATTATGATCATTGTTATATACACTTCGTACTTAGGGTTAGTCACTCAACAATTGGGTACTAAGCCTTCCTGAATCGCCTTGCTTGGTACCTACCAACCCTGTGAGGTATGTAGATCGGGTGTTTGGAAGCAGTGACATTGATGTAATCTTCCACCAAAATATCAGGAACCCAATCATAAAATAAAAATGCAAACAGAACAAAGATTACCTTAAATAATAATGCATAATTGAATAACTTGATTGTAAGATATAGGTTTGCTTAGTTTTAGCACTATCATCTGTATCGGCATATAACTCATAAGTTGAATAAATTTGGTCTAAATTTCATAATTAGTGTTCATGAATTTGGTCCAAATCTCATTGGTTCATTTGTCCATGTATTTAGGATGAACAGCGTGTTTAAGGGTTTTCCCTCGTCACATCAGCTACACATCATCAAAAACATTCTTTTAATTTTTACCCTCAACCCTTAACCATTGCATCACTCTCTTTCCATTCCATTATTTTTTCCTACTTTTTATCATTTAAAAATACCTTTACTACACACATCCACAATAACCAATTAAGTACACTCTCTCCACATAAACCATTGTTCTCTTTTGAGACTCCAATCCCGTGAACAAATATTTTTGTATCTTTCCTTCGAGGTATGGTGTGGTGTTTGCTTTTCCCTTTGCCTACATGTCACATTTCCCTTGTGTTTTTCCCTCCCACACTCTCCACACTTAAAGTAGAGGGTGTGGCTGAGGGTTTTCCCTCGCCACATCAGCTCAACATTATCAAAAAAACACTTCTTTTGTTTTTTCCTTAAACTTTTCCTCAACCATTGCAACACACTCTCTCTCTTCCATTAATTTTTTTCTAATTTTTATCATTTAAAAATACCTCACATAAAATACACACATACTAATAAAAAAATAATTTATCTCTCTTGAATTTACAATCCTTGATGTGAGAGTTAACTGCCGAAGAGGAAAACATTTACTTTTTCTTGAATAAAAATGTGTGGTTTTTTATTATTTCCTGCATGAAAAAGTATTCTCCCATGACTTTTCCTGTATGCAGACCCTCCACCCTTAGGCTGGATGGTAAAGGGAAGAACTTACCTTGTGAGTTGCCAAAATCACCTTTCGGTGCTTTTTCGGTCTCCCAAAGTCGTGCACGAGTTCGTGTACCAAAGGTGAGTCACTCACCTTTTTTTTTGCCAAAGGTGACTTGTGTGAGTGTGTGTATTTTTATTATCTTTTAGAGTGAAGTACATTTTTGGTCCTTGTGGTTTGGTGCGTTTTTACTTTTGGTCCAAAATTTAAAAAAGGTTTGGTTTTGGTCCAAAAACATAGTTTCATTCCACTTTTAGTCCAATTCCGTAAATTTGGACTAAAAGTGGAACGAAACTATGTCTTTTGGACCAAAAGTGTAACGAAACTATGTCTTTTGGACTAAAAGTGGAACGAAACTATGTCTTTTAGACCAAAACCAAACCTTTTTTGAATTTTGGACCAAAAGTGAAAAATGCACCAAACCACAAGGACCAAAAATGTACTTAACTCTATCTTTTATTTGGATTGTGAGTGTGTGTGGGTATTTAGTGAGGTATATTTTATATAAAGTGGGTATTTTAATGAAAAGTAAGTTTATGGTTGTTATTATGGTTGAAAGGTGAGTTGTAGTGAGTTTTAAAGTTGGAGAGAGAAAGCTGATGTGACACTGACATGGAAGGTAAGTTTGGGGTTCTTAGAGCATAGGGTATCCTATGCCATGGCTTGAACTATCCCTGAAAATGCCACTTGATGGCATGAGTCCCACATCGCACCTCGCGTTTTTGAGTGTTGAGCCACCACCACCACACCAAATGATCTCGGAAAAAAACATGTGATGGCACGAGACAGACATCGTGAGTCGCGTTATCAAGTATTTTTCGCTTGTTATGGGAAAATGCCAAAAGTTGGGGTACTTAATGGCATCAAAAATGTGGTGTTATGGGGGGAGTGATGTTTTTGGTGTTATGAGGTGTTATGGTGTTATGTGAAAAAATGTTGATGTGGCAACACTTTTTCCATAACACGAGATGATGGCACCATAGGGTACCCAATGCTCTTATACCATCCAGCCTTAATAACTAACTTAACTTTTTATACTATTTCTATTATACCCTTCTTAAAATAACCTATACTTTCAAGTTTCAAATACGCATCTTTCTTTAAACTTATTTTTGTTGCATCAATATTATTCATAGGTACTGATTTCAGCAAAAAGCTTAAACATCGTTCCTACTTTCTTTCTATTGGTAAAGTCATAACTATTTTATTAGTCATTGAAAAAATTAATCTGGATGTGTAGCATAGATTTACTAGTGACATGATGCATTATAGACCTACAAATCTCATTAGTTCATTTGCCCATGTATTTAGGGCATGTTTGGTTTGTATACGGATTTAGGATTCGGATTTGAATTTGGATTTTGATTTGGATTTGAAATTGGTATAGGTTTTGAATTAAATAAAGAGAGAGAGAAAAATGTATAAAAACTATATAACATAAAACTATAACTTATTATTTGTGTAAAATAAAAAAAAATCATATGGATACAAACTATCCGCATCATATTCTTAAAGAAAATTACTTAAACTTTCTTAAATCCTACCAAGGTGGCTTACTTTGCTAGAACCCCATATTTTTGGTTTCTTGTGGGTCCACTTCAACCCATCCTCCACACTAAACATGGTTTTTGTAGCCAAACCCAAATCATAGGGATGACCCCGTGTACCAAACGCACCCTTAGTAACTAATTTAACATTTTTTATTATACCTAGGGTAAATTACACCGTTGGTCCCTAAACTCCATCTCGTTTGCCCTTTTGGTCCCCAAATAATGAGGACTCTCATACGGGGTCCCTTTTTGACACTGTGCTTACCTGTTTGGTCTCTGGAGATCCGTTATGGGTAACGACTGTTATCTCCATCGTTATCCAGACCACGTCGCCCTTTTGTTGAAGGGTATAATCGTCTTTTCACTATTATTCTTGGTTGCAAGTTTGGTCCCTGATCCTTAGTCTACTACAGTAACGTTTACTGTTCTATTTTTTTTGTTTAGCGTTCGCGCGTTTGGTCCCTCACGTCTATTTTTCCCTTCCTTTTTCCTTTTCGCCAAAACACCTAACTAGTGAGTGATATACCCCATTATGGAATTTAGTTGCATGTAATTTACAAAACCAAACAGAGTGATTGACATGTAAAAGTAAAACTTAATAATACATATTACTACAATAATCAAAAGATTGCAATTTTAACTAGGCATTCGACAGACTCAAAATACCCAATGGCCAAATTTTAACATCAAATTCTAACAACCATTTTACAAAGACTGATAATCGCATACTTGCAAGAGACAGAATGAACTCATAAAGGTTAGGATCAACTTTAAAAGGTAGAATGAACACAACCGCATAATCATCATCATCCATTTGATTAGATCCAATATCGAAGATCTCAATGTTAGTTTTTGATATTAGGTTGTATTTTACAACCTTTTTGGATAAGTTTATCACCACAAAAGCATCCTCTTCCCCTTCTCCCAAACAAATACTCCAAACACTTATCTGAATCGACCATCCTTTAGGAAGTAGATTCATTAATTGCTTAATATTAACAAGGTACCTAACCGACCATACGGAATACCCTTTCATCATCTCATAGATAGTAAACTCTGTAAAGCCAATATCATCTTTACATACAAGAAGCAGACACCCACATGATTCAAATTTTTTTCCTTCAAGATGCAAGACATGAGGTATTTCCATGAGCAGTAAAATTAGATCATTACTAGGTCTGCCAAAAGACTCTAGGAAGTTCCTTCCCCTATGCAACCTATAAGGAATTTATAAGCTTGTCATAATTGGATGGTCATGGTCTTCAATATTTAATTTGTAATGCTTAAGCTCTCTATTCAACCCCTCTAGCCAATGGAAGGCGTCATTCCAATAGAATGCACTTTCAAAATGATCAAAACTAAAGTAGTTGAACCGGTCTTTGTAGAAGTTCTAATTCCCTGTCTCTGAAGAGTAAATTTGAATCCAAGTCTTACCATATTCGCCTCCAGCTTGCACCACTTTGTAGTGAACTAATTTTATAGGATCAAAGGCCAATCTAAATACACCACTGCTGAAAACACATGAATTATCACGCAAGTAGTAATTTGGTTGCGGAATCCTTTTAAACAAATTTGTGGATGGATTATAGACGTAATAAAAAACAGGCCATGCCAAACCACTATACAGAAGCAAACCATTGCAAGACTGCAATATCCTAACATGATCAACATCTTTAGCGAAACCAAAGGAGTGATCCATAGTGGATTTTTTAAGTTAAGTCTTGGATCTAACGACACAAAATCACATTCAAATAAAGATCTAAGGTGATTAGAAAAAATACCAGCAGGAGGATCAAGGTTAGGGATTTTCCTATGTTTATCGGTGAAATGAGAGGAAGTGAGAATTTGTAGCCATTGTTTTGATACGGTTGTAAATAGATGAATACAGAGAATAGGTAATCGGATTAATATTTCAGTCAGAAGGTCGTCGTTTGTAAAGACGAGATGTGGTTGTGCAGAGTTTTCTCGACCAAATTTGCTGCGAGTTTGCGACATCATCACCGATATGTTGTGATTTTTTAAGTTGTTTCCGGAGTTATTAATATGGAATAGAAATAGTGTGTTAAATCACTTTGGGAACACACCAGTCTGACACATCATTAAATAGGGAATACGACGCAGGGACGAAATTTGGAATATAAGTATTTTTAGGCAATTACCAAACACACCCTTAACTATCTTTGGATAGTTTAAACTCTCACCGTTGGTCCCTTAAATCAAACACA
>BQNB010122861.1:0-20201 GCA_026074375.1 Tanacetum coccineum
TTTTATAAGACAAAAGTTTCATTGAATTTAAGAAATCAGAATCCCTCTAATAGATATCCGCCACGGCTCCTATCCAAGCTTATGCCTCAGCACCTGAGATTAAAACATGCTAAAATGTCAACAATAATGTTGGTGAATTCATAGGTTTAAGTAAAAAGCAGTATTGAAATAATTTAAGAAATATTTCAGAAGAAAAGTAGCGTTACAACATTTAAAAGTGTTATTTCCGAAATCCATCCGAAATCCAAGTAGTAATTCAGTAAATCAAGAAGTATTTAAAAGTGGACCACAAGACTTAGGTAATGGTGGACTAAGTACGTATTCCGAAGTCCAAAACAAATAATAGCAGACTATGTACGTATTCCATAGTCCAAAATAGGTAAGGTAGACAAGAGAAACACATTCATCATGTCCAACACTTTGTATTATTGCACTAAGCTCATGACCCCGAAGCCTTAACTAGATTTTTGCCCCAATCAGAATATAGGATGCTTGCCAACAACCTAACACCTCTCAATGTTAAATGCACCTTGATCAAACTAGTGACCCAAGGAAAGGTGGGGATTGTCAGTCCCGATAGATCTATCCACAACACTCGCGCTTACTACAATAGCAATTAACGGTTCATGATAAATAGGGACTTCACGGCAATAAGGTAACTTAGCAATAATATTCAGGCAGTAATCTGGATAGCATACACTTTGTAAACACTTTGAAAACACTTAGAAAAACACTTGTGTCCAATAGTAAAACAAGCAATGTAATTCACCCCGTAGATTTTGTAAAACAATCACGTAGTAAAAAGGGGGCTATGAACTCACCTCGAGTGAATGGTAATCAACAAGTATTCACAATAGAAAAATGCGTCACGAAGGAATCCGAAGGCAACCTAATCCAATATAGGTCGTATAAGTACTAAACACTTTGATTATTTATAGGTCGTATAGCTCATCATACTATCGTTCGGGCTATCATAATTAAGAGGTCATGTAGTGACGTATGAGGAGCTAGGACACTTTAAATCGTAAATCCAACAACTCGTCGATACGCCACCCCGAAGAGGCCTCATTATGAAACTCCCTAGTAATATAGTACTTTGATTAACTAATACCACATATAATTCTATATAGCTACATCACCATCTAATCGTTTTAGTGAAATCATATTTATAAAGTAAAAACGTTTATAAGTATACTTTAGTAAAACTGGCGTAACTTTCTCGTTTTTAGTCCGTTTCTTTCGTTTCTTACGTCCACGCCTTCGTATTAAGACGAGTTATCAAAATATAACATTTTCAAAATTTGAGTTTTTCTGATGAATAGTGATTTTACTGTTCATAACAGTTATATATTTATTTTTATAGATTTAGTTATCGTAAATCTCGTAAATGTCGTAACTTATTCGTTTTAACTCCGTTTTTAGCGATTCTTTCGAGTACGTTCTCGTATTTAAAAGTTTTATCATATTAATGATGTTTTAAAAATATAAGTTTCTGTGGTGAATAGTAATTTTTATAAAAATAGTTTTATAAAAGTATATATTTAACGTAAACTTGAAATCGTCGTATCTTTTTCGTTATAAATCGGTTTTTCGAGTTTCTTATCATTTTGGAATCGTCATGACATGTAGTATTTTATAAAAATATAAAATGAAGGCTTTATTTTTCGAATTAAAACAGCAACTTTTGAATATTTTTAGAAAAATATGTTTAAAACTAGTTTTTATAACTTTTTAGTTTAACCACTTTGTTACTAGTCCATTATAACATTTATTATCACATGTCTTACATCCTTAGGGTCTCTAGTCCATAATTTATTCAACCACATAACACATGAATAGGTGTACAAAGTTATAATCACAAGCAGAAATATGTTTTACATGTTTAAAAGTAACCTAATGGTGATTTCACTATATAGAACGTAATATACATATAAACAAAATTATGAAAAGATTAGAGTGTTAGATAACCTTAGTGTGATGTAGTGTGATGACCAACACATATCTAAACCCTTGTTTAGATTATATACCCAAGTTTATACAACCAAGAAAACCCTAGCTTCCTTTCTTGTTAAATACTTGTAAATGGTTAACCAAGCCTTGTAAACACCTAAGGATATCTTAGATATGTAGTAGGAATGTGTGTAAATATGATAAGTAAAATTTGGTATGGATTTGGGTGTTGTTCTTGGTGAGCCGTGGCCTAAAGGAGCAAAGGAGAGGTTTTCATGTTGTTTTTCACCAAGAAAATGATATGTGTATGTGTTTGATTACTAGTACAAGCCTTATATAGTCTTAGAACTAGTCAAAGAACATTAGGAGGGTTTTAAGGAGTCTTTGGTCAAGACTTAAGCTCCAAGGGTCAAGGGAACCATGGGGAGGGTTTTAGGGAGACTCTTGGTCAAAAATTAGCTAAAAGTCCTTATGGTTTTAATGAAAAGAGTTTGTACAATTTTCAAATGGTAGAATGTGTGCTATATGTCCCCTTGGACAACATAGCCACGAAATATAGGGGGGGAAAGGTGCTAGTTGGTGATTTTTATTATCTTGTATAATATCTAGCATAATTTACAAGTTATAAGTTGGTTACTTTTAATATAAAGGTAAAACTTGTAATGTATAAGTCTTGGTTTATTTTCTTTGCATAAAATTTGGCTAAGTTAATAAATATGAGTGTATTTTTATAAAACTTTGGGTATTGGGTATAATAATGGGTATTTGTTGAAGTGTAGAAAAGTTTTGGTGGTTCCGAATATGCCTAAATGTATTAAATTGTGAAACGTAAACATTTTTCACAACCAATAAAAATAAAATATAAAAAGTTTATTATTACTTTTGTAAAAATAATATAGTGCTTGTTTGACGAAAACTTTAATTCGTTTGGTGCCCGTTTGTGTTAATTGTTGATTTTTAACTTACGCGATTTAACTTAACTATTAAAATTAAAAGCGAACGCGTACGAGAAAAAAAATAAATAGCGAATTTATTAGCGTCGTACATTGATCAAAAATACGGATTGTTGCATTTATAAAGTATTTTTACTTAGAAAAATACTAGTAACACACGTGTTAAAATTAGATATACGGAATTTAGGAATGATGCCGAACAATATTAATATATATATATATATATATATATATATATATATATATATATATATATATATATATATATCTTTATATTTTGTTACTTCTGAAAGCATTTCAACTACAATACGATCACAAAGGTTAATTTTTGGAAATACATTAACAAAAGTACACTAGTAAATACTTATGCATTCTCCGTCATTCTTTTCTACTCCGATATTAAATCAGACCTACAATACATAGGTCGTGTACGTGAACCGTTGTTCGTTTCCGTGTGATCATACTTCTAGACGTTTACCCTATCACTTCACCAACTCAAGGTGAGTTCATAGCCCCACTTTTACTTGTTTTGATTAATTGCTTTATAACTTAGGGTGAGAAACATTGCTTGTTTTTTTAAGGAAGTTGATGTGCACACCACACAAAGTGATATACAGACCACAAAAATGCATATGTAATGTTGTACCATATGCATCACACATGTGATTTTGTGGTGTGCATATCACCTCCTTTTTTTTAACTGGACACAAGTACTATACGTGAAAAATTTACCGTTTACATGTTGCCTAAGTAGCGTTTAGACCACTATTGCCCGAATAATCATGAACCGTTAATTACCTTTAACCGACTAGCTGGTTAAGTGAGCGCGAGTGAACAAGTAGATCTATTGGTACTAATTATCCCTATCCGGGTAAGAAGAACTTACTAGTTCGAGTTTGCCAAGAACTAACGGATATATGTCATGTCAAACTAGTTAGGTGGTCTTTGGTCGGACACCTGAAGGACAAGCCTTATATAGCAGTGTACATGCTATTTTCCACTATTAGCTTCGGTGTCATGAGCTTAGCGCAACGTAAATGCCTCTTTATGTGAAGTTGTATCTCCTATAAATGTCGCATACGTTTTGATAAACTTGGGGTCCACATTGATAATATTTGAACTAAAGCTATGAATTCACCAACTTTATGTTGACGTGTTAAGCATGTTTTTCTCAGATGCTTAGCTTGGATGATGTTGCATGATTTATGTGAAGTCTATTGATCGAATCGGTTTACCGAAATTTATCTAAGTCTTTAAATAGCGTTGTTGAACTCATTTAAGCTTCCGCATTTATACTTTTGAAACGATTGTTTTTATCGATGTAAAACCTTATTAATTATTTTTAACTTATGCAACGGTGTTTATTTTTAAACGTACCCTTAAAGGTCGTTTTTTATGCTTTGTACTTGAGATATTTATGAACGCCACACCCTCAGACGCTTATTCGGACGAGACCTTATTTGGGGGTGTGACACACGTCACCCCCACCGTCATTAACATTAATCACACTAGTGAAACACGGTCAAACTTTTCCCCAAGGACATGTTGTCGGGGAAACCTTGGCAGGAAACACCCCGCCAAAATTTTTGACACCGTATTTGGTCCACGTTTTGGTCAAACATAGCCAGACTTTTTCTCGGCGACATGTCGTCGGGGAAAGTATGGGCCACGTCACCCCCCACAATCGTTACCGCTAATTACATTAGCTAATGACGGTCAACTATGGTCAAACTTTCCCTCAAGGACTTGTCGTCGGGGATAATGGGGCAGGAAAACTCACCGCCAAATTTATTGATACCAAAATTGGTCAAACTTTGACCTAACATTCCCGGTGAAATGTCATTGGGGAAACGTTTCATCAAGACCAAAAAGTCTAGCATAATATACGCCACGTCTGACGAGGTTTTGTCGTTTAACGTGGTTTCCCCGACAACAACTGTCGCCGAGGAAAAACTCGTCGCCCGTCTTTCTTTTTCTTGTAGCGAGTGCCATGGTTAAACATAAAAAGCTTGATGTTTATTATTAGTTGATTTCATAAACAAAGTAATGGTCTGTTTGGTTTGTAGATGGGTTTATGATCAAGGCCGGTCCTGAGATTTTTGATGCCCTGGGTGAAGTGGTCAAAAAATGCCCCGACTAAATGATGTAAACGAATAACTAACGGGGTCTGGTTTTTAGATAAGTTCGAAATTAACCAAAAACCTCAAAGAGAACTAGATAAAATAAGCATTTTCATTGAAATAAAGATAATAAATGAATCAAACGTGACACTTGTTCTTTTTTCTTCTTTTTGGAACGTAAAAGATTTAGTGTTCGTCTTATATTTATCAATCCCGAATAAAATTTTATGTATTTTTTATATAATTTAAGATGATCATACATACAAATGCATAAATTATACATTTAGAAGATTATCAACACAATATATTTTCGTAACGTTATCTCGATTACCCTTAGTAAAGTTTGTTTTTCATGTTTTTATTTTGGGTAGTTTCATAACAAGTATGCACTTTATATTTTAAATCAATTAAAAAATTTAATGAATGAAAATGATATTTGATTGCTAAAAAACGCATTTAATTGAGATTTTATAGACAATATATTTTCGAAATAAGTAGTCATTTTAAGATTAAGAGAGCCTAAATTAAAATACTTAAGCGCCGTTTAGTTGGTGAATTTTTTATTTTATTTTTCAGTTTCTAATTTCTTAGAGAAGGGAATTGTTTTTTTTCTTTAGAGAAGAGTTGAGATTTTAAAAATCCGTTTAGCTGGAGTTATATTTTTTCTCTTTTATTGAGAAGAATTGAGAATGATAAATGGGCTTTCAACTTTTTCTTAAAAATGTTAAAAAAAAGTGAAAATGAGAATTATATTTTTTTTGAAAAATGTTTAAAAAAATACGCCTAAATGGATTTTTAATATTTTTCTTTTCACATGAAAAATTTTCTGAAAAAATAAGATATTTTCGCCAACTAAACGGCTCCTAACTTACTCAATTGATCGATAACGTTTTTAAAAATAAAATAGTATTTTATCTAAATAAAGACGTTACATCATTTCGGAGTTTCCATCAAAATGAAATTATATTGAATTAAAAATTAGAGCCAATTATAACGCTTGATTTTGCCACGTGAAGCAAAATCGAGTGATCTGATTGTCATATTAAAAATCAAAATTAAATCGATTTGGCAAAATTAAAATTTGTGGTGGAGAAATAGGACGAGAACAAAAACACAATAAAATAAAATGTTCAAATTTCCGGAAGAAAAAAACTTGAAAAAAAGTTGAGGTAATTAATAAAAGTATTTGTTATATTTTAGTTTTAAAAAAAATTATTGGAGTTAAGATGTAAATTTTATAAATTTACATGGTTATATTTATAACTTTTTTATAAAATAAACAAATAACACCTTTAAAAAACTTTTTTATAACCGTAGACTTTAATATTTTAAAATATTACAAACATACACAATTTTTTTTACTTCCAAACAAATGATTTAACAGGTCTCATAATCACAATCCCAAATCTACCCGAAAGGACTTTTTGATATGATTTTTCATTGTCGGTCTGAAATTAGTGTTTGTACTAACAACCAATAGAAAAACATCGAAGTACATAAAATATCATAAATTAATAAAAAAAGGTTTTCTAGCTATTCATTGATGTGCTTGGAAGAATTGCATTTTTTCTTTTTGTTTAATACGTACTAAAATTCTAACATTTAAATTTCTCAAAACATCTTTATTCCATTAACATGTATGTATACCTATAAATCATATATAACAATCTAGGCTACTTTTATATCTTAAAAAAGTGTTGGTGACGAAAAAATGGGTAAAACTCTTTTTATATTTGTATATGTATTAAAGATATACAATAGGTAAATCTTTGTTTGACCAAAACATATTGTATGTACGAAACATAATACTTATTTTAGTTATTTTCGCTTTCTATATTCTATAATATTGACGATTTTGATAACTCAACTTGATCTTTAAAATTCGATTGCGAAGCTAAAATTATTTAAACATTTTTTAACCACCAAGTGTAGACCATAATCTTTAAGTATAGCTGACTCAAATAATGCAACTAGAATCATTAAAACATTACAATTATCAACTGCAAACCCAACGACAAGATAACCAGCCTTCAAAAGTGGAGGTCAAGTGGTTCGAAATATAACGAGAGAAAACTAATCCCCATGTGGCCCTCGGAAGTTTCACTATGAGCCGACTTCGGCTACCAAACGAAGAGTAATTTGTAGAGATTAGTCGGCTCACAAAGACGGAGTTTATTAACACAGGTAAATCAAAAGAAAAAAAATTAGAATTAATCCTCAAAAGCTCATAAAATATATATAAGATATAATCGATTCTCGCTTCATATTAATTTTCGATAATACTTTATAACATAACTTATAAAACAAAATAAAAATAAAAACTGCATACATTTTATTTAAAAAAACATAATGTCTAAACCCCCGTGGTGCATGGCATTAACAACTATTTTAATGCCCGCCAAGCAATGGCACTGGTTTAAAAATTATGTTTTTTTTTTAAATATATATAATTTTTATTTTTTCTGTTTTATAAGTTATGTATAGAGTATTATAGAAATTATATGAAGAGAATAAATTTATTAAATCTTTAATAAATTACGTAGTAAGATAATTAGTAATATATATATATATATATATATATATTTTGATTTACCTGTTTTTTTATTCGATATTGTAAGCCAACTAATCCTAGTGAAACTACTCTTTTAGGTAGCCCGGAGTCGGCTGAAGTGAACCTCCGAAGCCACAAGGGGATTAATTTTCTCCTCGTTATATTCGAACCATTGTCTTCCACTTTAGAAAATATGTCAATGAAATAAATACTTTTTCAGAAATTCAATTGTTATAATTTTAGTACGTATTAAACCAAAAGAAAAGAAAATGTAATTTCTTTCAAACCCATCAATGAATAGCTAGAAAACTGTACGCTACTACATACTTTATATCTAAATTCTGTTTTCAAAAAGTAGAAAATGAAAATTCTTTTCTAAAGGAAAAAGTAATAAGTAAAGAATATGAAAAATAATTGGGTTAAAAATATTAATTACAACTCACCCATTTACCACCCACGTGACTACCCGAGTATGGCTCATAACTACACGACAAAAACTTTTTGTTTTGTTTCTCTCTCATGATTTTTTCGTCTTCCCCAAATGAAATAGACAACTGCTATTCTTCATTCTCATTTAGCTTGAATCTTGTCCTATTTATAATTTCTCTCATATATACAAATCAGGAAAAAATAATGCCCCTTGTTTTAGTGATGCCCTGGGCCGTCGCCTTGACTGCCCATAGCCAGGGTCGGGCCTGTTTATGATTAGGATTAGGATTTGAATTTGGTGTAGGATTTGGATTTTGATTTGAGAAAAAAGAGAGAAAATAATATTAAAAGATATATTATATATTAAAATATAAATAAAACATTATTTATATTAACGGTAAAAAAATAAAATAAAAATAGATGAGAGGTGAAAAAAATATATGAGCCCACATGTGTCATAAAATCTCTTAAACCTCTCTACTTTACACCATCTCTTAATATTTTACCTATCATCCTAAACCCAACTTAAAATACAACCAAACAACTAATTTTGGGTTTCTAACCCAAAACCCATAATAACCCCTCAAACCAAATGGCCCCTAAGTATAGCTGAATGTTTTAAGATTATGATGCATAACTTTTGGAACCTGATGCATTTATATAAAAATAGAGTTTTAACAAAATTAATATTACAAGATAAAAATTTGATAGGCGTCTCACAACTCACCCCGCCAAAATTTTCGACACCGTATTTGGTCCACGTTTTGGTCAAACATGGCCAGACTTTTCTTCGGCGACATGTCGTTGAGGAAAGTATGGGCCACGTCACCCCCACAATCGTTACCACTAATTACATTAGCTAATGACGGTCAACTAGGTCAAACTTTCCCTCAAGGACTGGTCGTCGGGGATAATGGGGCGGGAAAACTCACCGCCAAGTTTATTGATACCAAAATTGGTCAAACTTTGACCAAACATTCCCGGCGACATGTCATCGGGGAAACGTTTCATCAAGACAAAAAAGTCTAACACAATATGCGCCACGTCGGATGAGGTTTTGTCGCTTAGCGTGGTTTCCTCAACAACAACTGTCGCCGAGGAAAAACTCGTCGCCCGTCTTCCTTTTTCTTGTAGTGAGTGCCATGGTTAAACATAAAAAAGCTTGATGTTTATTATTAGTTGATTTCATAAACAAAGTAAGTTTAGCTGCATGCTTATAATGCATAACTTTTGTGTGTAGGAGTATTTGTAAAAATATATTGTAGGAGGAAGAAATAGCAACACTTAAATTTGATAGGTGTCTCACAACTCTCCGGAAAACACTGTGCTTCCGTCACTAGCTCTAAACTATAAGAACCAGATAATAACTATAAGTAGGCCATACCGTGTGATTCTAAATAAAAACAAAGAAATGCTAAATGACAACTTAAGCCTCCATACTTGAAACTTGAAAGTGTGGAAATATACAAATACTCATTACAACATGCCAAAAGAGGATGCTTTAGAGCAATATTTAAAGTAAGAATGATATTGCAAGTCTTGAAGTCCGTAGCAATCTAGTAGTCCTTTTGGTCAACATCAATCTCTCGTTATATATTTTCTTTTTTAATTATCGTTTATCAATATAATAATGTGCATGTTTTTTGGCCTTGGTATTTTACTAATATCAAATTCAAAGAAAGTATGAAGGTTTTTAACTGAAAATGTATCAACTTTTAAATCTTGATGGTTTATGAGTTGCATGTTAAAAATAGACACAATTTAATTTTTTTATATGCTCTATGAACTTTCTTATTTTTTAATTGTTACAAGTTAATATTTACATCCGATTTCTATTGGCGATCTGACCCCCAATATACCCTTAAGTCACTAGAATCTACTTCCCCTCTTGATCGCTAACCAATTATGAATCCTATTATTGATCATTGATTATTACTTGTGAATATCCATTGATATTTACCAGGGTTTTTTAATCGGCGTATCTTGAGTGCATTAGGACTTCTTTTGAATTTTAGGTTTTTTAAGTTTGTCTTTTTCGCTTGTAGTGTTATTAATTCAAGTACAAATCGCATAAAAATGTATCCATTTTAGGTTCAATTTCAATTAAAGGCACTAGTCTTTTTTTTCCCTCAATTTAAGGTATCGATCTTTTTTTTGTTGCAATGTTGGGCAATTAACAGGTTTGCAAGTTAAATTTTTAACGATCGTTTATTTTATTATTGCATCGTTAGTCCTTTATATTTTCTACTTATTTTTTTATTACCTTATACACGTTTTTATTTTCTACTTATTTTTAAACACACATTTTTACACGTTTTTACACACATTTGTATACACGTTTTTATACACACATTTTTATACACATTTTTTACATGTTTTTATACACACATTTTTATACACGTTTTTATACACATATTTTTTTACACGTTTTTATACACACATTTTTTAAACGTTTTTATACACACGTTTTTATACACGTTTTTATACACGTTTTTATACACACGTTTTTATACACACATTTTTACACGTTTTTATACACATTTTTATACATACATTTCTATACACATTTTTCTACATACTTTTATCCACGATTTTATTCATATATTTTTATACACGTTTTTAAAGACACATTTTTATGCACGTTTTTAAAAAACGTGGATAAAATTGTGTGTAAAAATGTGTATAAAAATATGTGTATAAAAACGTGTATAAAACGTGTATAAAAATGTGTATAAAAATATGTGTATAAAAACGTGTATAAAAATGTGTATAAAAACGTGTATAAAAATGTGTATAAAAACGTGTATAAAAATGTGTATAAAAATGTGTATAAAAAAGTGCATAAAAATATGTGTATAAAAACGTGCATAAAACGTGTGTACAAAAACGTATATAAAAATGTGTGTATAAAAACATGCATAAAAATGTGTGTATAAAAACGTGGATAAAAACGTGTGTATAAAAACGTGTAAAAAATATGTGTATAAAAATGTGTAAAAAATGTGTATAAAAATGTATATAAAAATGTGTGTATAAAAACGTGTGCATAAAAATGTGTATATAAAAACGTGTATACAAATGTGTGTATAAAAACGTGTAAAAAATGTGTGTATAAAAACGTGTATAAGTTTTAAAAATAAGTAGAAAATAAAAACGTATATAAGGTAATAAAAAAATTAGTAGAAAATATAAATGACTAACGATGCAATAATAAAATAAACGGTCGTTAAAAATGTAACTTGCAAACCTGTTAATTGTCTAACATTGCAACAACAAAAAAAGATCGATACCTTAAATTGAGAAAAAAAAGACTAGTACCTTTAATTGAAATTGAACATAAGATGGGTACCTTTTTATGCAATTTGCCCTTAATTCAATCATTGGGTTATGGCCGATGTTTCTTCGTTCAAATTAGATCCAAAAAGGTGGACGTGGGTTTTTGGCAAAAAAAGATAAGCATCATGCTAAACCAATCGATAATCCGTCTATATAGGATGTGGAGAGAATTGCTTCGTCTTTTTTTTGTTACGGATTTTCCTGATTCATTGGATGAAAGGGGCTTTGGAAAGAATGACAACCATACGGTCGTATTGTAGATGCGTTTATTGCTAATAAGCGCTCAAAACTTGGTAAGCGTTTTAGATTCGTTAGGTTTTTGGGGGTTCGTAATCAAGAATATTTGCTAAAACTCTTTCTAACATTTGGATTAGGAGTTGTCATATTTTTGTTTCGGTTGCTAGATTCCAAAGATTATCTAAGACTGAAACAAATGTATCGAACAAAGAGGTCCCGGGGAATAAACATGTTCATCGACCTACTATGAGTACTAATGCCCCTACAAAGCTCCCTGTCAAGCAATCATATGCCTCAATGACTCATGGTGATGTTATCTCAAAAGGTATTCAGCTTAATAGGGAGAATGCAAATTGTATCCAATTGAGCGACAATGACCTTATTAAAGTGGAGTATACAACTTTTGTGGTATTAGTTAAGGTGAAGGAGATTGATTCGATTAACAACATGTTCTGTATATGTAGAAATGAAGGTTTTTATGAAGTCAAGATACACTCTGTCGGGGGTTTATTGGTTTGGATCCAATTCAATAACGTAAAATCTTATGAGGCATTCAAATCAAATAAGTCTTTGAAGAAAATATAGTCAGCCATTAAGACTATTTCACCTTCATTGAAAGTAGATGAAAGGATTGTTTAGGTTGAGATTAATGGTCTTCCGTTGTGTGCATGGAGATCCAATGCCTTCAAAAAAGTGGCAAGTTTGTTCGGTAAATTCAGGTTCTTTGATTCGGAAGTAGACGATTGTATGAGCATGGGTAGGGTGTGTATTGCTACACAAAAACACTCTTTTATTTCTGAAACTAAATGTGGTCATTCATGGTGAGACTTTCGAGCTTCACGTTAAATAAATTAGAACTTGGAGTATTCATATCACATACGATTTAGCTTATAATGATTCTGGTGATAACTGTGGTGTAGAGGAATGTGGATCGTTTAATGAGGAAGATGATCCAATCGATGATCTAGATGACTTTACTTAACATTTTGGAGAAGAGAAATAACCGTTGAATGTTCCTAAAGATGTTCAGCACGTGGAAAATAGGGTTGAACAGTAGGTAGTAAACCCCTTGGATTTGATAAAGTTATCAAGGTAAAAAGGAGGGTAATTCCTTCTCTATCGAATCTGTTAATGATGGTAAACATGATGAAGTTGAGAACAAATATGTTGATTCGGATGCTACCATCCCTCCTGGTTTTGAAATCTTTTTCAAGGTCAATAAACATGGTTCCCGATCGCCAAGAACGGGTAAGTATTTTACCTTTTTTGGAAATTACAAGAGGAAAGATTTGAAAGTTTTTTCATTTATTGATGAAATGAATAGGATGATTAAAGTGTGTGGGGCGTTAGGTTATAACATAAAAGGAAGTATATGATCGTTAAGGCATATGATTAATGGGATAGGTGTGTCGATGGTGGATAAATGAATATTATATCGATTAATAGGAAGCGGGTTTGGATCAAGGTGTTAATTTTGTTTTGTTTTATTCGTTCCTTTTTTGTTCTCTAGCTTGTTTTCTATTTTGTTCTCCAAAATCCCAGGCGAGTTCTTGTTGTCTTTTGTTCTCCATATTGTTCTCTAGTTTGTTCTCCATTTTGTACTCCAAACCGTCATGAAGGAGTACGATTATTGGGATAGGTGTGTTGATAGTGGATAAATGAATATTTTATCGATTAATATCTGTGGTTCTAGGAAGCTTAGGAATCGGGTTTGGATTATGAAGTTATGCTTTAAACATAATATTCATATTCTTGGTGTGCAGGAGATGAGGATGACTAAATTGGAGTTATTTCAATTAATATCCATGTGAGGTAACTTAAAGTTTGATTATGTTTGTAGCATGGAGAGAGGTAGATCAGGGGGTTTGATTTCTATGTAGGATCCTAGTGTCTTTACTAAAAGCAGAATTTGGTGTGGCAATAATTACATTATTGTGGAAGGTAAGTGGACGAACTCGGTTGACAATTATTACCTTATAAATGTTTATGGCCCGCAACAACAATCGAAGAAGGCAAACATGTGGGCGTATTACGTTCATTTATCCAAAACTATGCGGGAAAGATTATTCTCTTTGGGGATTTGAATGAAGTTAGGAATGAAACGAAGAGATTCAGTTCTTCTTTTTCTAGTGTGGACGCGACGATATTTAACTCCTTTATTCATGATGTTTGTTTAATCGACCTTCTAGTGGGAGGTATAATGTTTACGTAGATAAACAAGGTCGGTTCTAAGTTGAGCAAGATTGATCGTTTCTTGATTTCAGACGGTGTCCTTCAAGCCCACTCGGATATGCACATGACCGCTCTTGATAGATTATGGTGATTGTGGTCGGATCGTAATCTCATTCTCTTGCATTGTAAGAAGAGTGACTTTGGTCTGATCCCTTTAAAAAATTTCATTCTTAGTTTATGTGAATCGACTTTGATGATGTTGTCACAGAGGCTTGGTCAAATCCGTCGGTTGAGGAAGAAGGTTCATAAAGTCTCTTAATGATAAATTAATAGGCCTCAAAATTCAGCTTAAACTTTGGTATTCCCGTCAAGGCTGTCAAGATCGCGATCCCACCTGTGATCGTTTTTGTCTATGCAAGATCGAGATCGTAAGATCGGATCAAGATTGTAAGATCCTACCAATTTATCATGTTCTGTAAGCAACGGATAAACGAGTCAAACTATTTTTATTTCTACTCACCATCAAATATAAATTTATATAATATCCTCTTGAAAATGTCAAAGTTCAAATTTAAAATACCAAAGTAAAAGTAAAACAAAAAAAAATCAAGTTTCAATCGTCACATTCACGATTTAGCGGAATAAAATTACATAACATGCGTAATAAACGTCTCAAAATAAAGTACTTCACTAGTATCACTGCAATTAAGCTATTTGAATTAAAACTTAAAGGTTAATAGTTAAAAGTTAAAACGATGAAAAGGTAAAAGAAAAAACAACAATTACCTGTAAGAATTTTTTTGCTTAAGGTAACTAGAACATGAGAAGAAGAACCCTAATTTGTTTCATGTAATTTCAATTTGAGGAAAGTAGATAATTAGGTTTATTGATTAGAAAATCTAGGAATGAAACGTCAATGCTTGTTACTGATATCAGCGGACTTGTATTGTTCTTTTTTGGGCCTAAAAAAAGTAATGGGCTAGTCAATAAGTTAGTAACTTGGTAATTTGGTAAACTCGTATCGACACGCGATCCTACGATCTTACGCGCGAGTTTACGATCCTACTTGCGATCCTACCTCTGATGCGATCCTACACCGATCCTACACGATTTTATCAGGTGGACACGTAAGATCGTACGATCTTACGTGTAAACTCGCGAGTTTGACAACCTTGATTCCCGTACTAAAGAAGCTGAATATAGTAGAAAGAAAAACATTATGTCGTCGTTAAGAAGTATAGAAGAAAATATTGATGCGGGTTGTACTAACGGTGAATATAAAGTGGTCTGTGTTAATAGGTTGCAAGAGCTTGATGGCCTTGAGAAGCTAGAGTGTATGGATCTGGTTCAAAAGGCGTTGTTGGGGGGCAACATTGACTAAGATCTTCTTTATGTTTTAACGATGACAAATAAACTTTCGCAACACTTATGTTGGTGCAACATTGACTAGGATCTCTTTTATGTTTTAATGATGACAAATAAACTTTCGCAAAACGTAAAATAACAAACGGTAGCTTAAATTCGCAAAATCATATTTCAAAATATGGCGCGCTGGGCACACGTCAGCGCGTGGCCAACGCGCCACACGCGAAATCCGTTTTGCGGATTTTACACTTGTCGGCTTTCCTCTTACCCGACACATAAGGAAACTTTAATAAAGGCAGGTACATGATATTTGAGCATTTGGGAACACTCCAAATGAGGTTTAGACTTAGAGATGAGCAAAAATCAATCCTCCTATTTTTCCATAAAACGCCAACTGAAATATTTTATCAAACGCCTCTAGCCAAGGCCGAAACATCTTTCTTAACCTAGTATGATCATACGTTCAACATACCAATAAATGAAAGTAATCATTTGACCTTGATCTGGATCTACGATGATCTTAATCATATAACGGGCATTACTCCCGTTTTGGTCAAACCAAGTCAAAGGTCACTTTGCGTAAATGCATCCTTTCCTGCTATGGGATATGCTTTACTTACGATGCAAATCACTTAGCTTGTTTGCATCAAGATGATTAGTGATAAAATCCAATGTTGATTATCTTGGATTAAAGTCTAAATGAGTAATTGAGTTTGTGGTATTTAGAAGTTAATCATACTTTGACTTTTCTTACTTCCTTACATATAAATGTTTTTATAAACTCATTCCTTACATGTACACATCCTCACTTCTTCTATACACTCCTATAATTCATTCTATCTAATCACTTGTTAACCCTTCTTACCTAACAAGTGATTTCACTCTTCAACATACACTCCGAGCATCTTCTTCCTTAAACCATTCCATAATCACAATGCCGACACTTTTCTCTCTTATTGGCAATGTGATTATTAACCCAAATCAATCAATTGATCTCTCCTAAACACCATCAACTCCATACTTACCTTCCTAAACACCTTTTAAGCCTAAACACCATTCTTTGCATAAACCTTCTCCAAATAAACCTCAACAATGACAACTCTATCCTTACACAATGTACCTCTCTTGTACTTATTGTACCTTTATGTCTCCTACATTCCCAACCAATATCTTTTATATCTTTTCAAAACATTCTTCACCATATATTTACTATTCACCTTCTTCTTCATACAATTTAAATTACACACACACTCTTTTTCATCTCAACACTTGATCAAGGCCTGTCAACAATCTAACTTCCCACACTCTTCACTTCTCAACCCTTGGATTATTTCTCAAACAAACACAACTAACACACTTTTACCTCTACTTTTGATCAAGCCATCTCATCAATCTAAACTCCCTCATTCTAATCTCAACCTTTGGATTGATGTCGCATCTTAAATAAACACACTTACCCTCACAAACATTCTCTTCTCACTGACATAACAAACACACACTTTTCTCTACCTTTGATTTTGCCAAATCACCCATCCTACACACCTCTCTTATTCACATCCCCGCAATTCATTTTGAATTAGATTGAGAGGCTCTTTTCCATCACATCATGTCACATCATCATAACTCATTGCCAACTCATCCTCTCTTATTCAACATGTGTGTTAATAGATTTGAAATTCAAATTTCAAACCCTTCCCCTCTTTCTCACTAAGTAAAGAATATTCTATTGGTTCCTAACTAACCCTTTCTATCTTTAGTTGGATCATAACTAGGCTAGTTACACATTTGAGGAAAACCCAAAATGCCCCTTTCGATAATTCTTTTCTATCTTCACTTTCACTTTTTCTATCAATAAAGGCAAAACGCTTTTAATACTTCACAAAATATTTTATCAAAGGTATGAGTGGTTAACCTTGAGCATATGTAATGATGAAAGGTTATAGCATGAAGTACAATTGGTGGTTTAAAAAGAACGGGTATTTAAAACGCCAAAGTCCTGAAGAAAAACAACTTCAGCGCGTGGGCAGCGCGCCAGACTAAAATTGTTTTTTTAACAATTTGTGTCTTTGGCTTAAAAATACCCCCTCTTGGCCTTTGTATTCCTCACCTCTTGCAAACAATATTTCCTCTCTTTTCTCTTCTTCAATCCTCTATGTCTAACATCAAGTGTTCATGATTCTCATCTATCATTCTATTGTAGTGAACACAATCTCAAAAGAGGAGCGATACAAGTATCGTACTGGTGTATTTTATCGAGGGTCCTCTTTCTTATACCCTTTCTATTAGAATTAAGTCTCTAGGCTAGGTTAGGTATTTGATTCTTAAATCAAACTATCTTTCATTATCGAGTTGTAAGGGAAGTATTGTATCTGTGGGATCAAGCCTAGATCATTGAGGATCTAGTTGGGGTTTGATAAGCTTCCAAGGGGAAGGCTTTCTAGAGTTATAGGTTAAGTAGAATCACGGGTTCTTAGTGGTGGATTTCAAGGGCGGAATACCGGTAGTAACTCTTCTGTGTGAGCGCCGAGCTTTGTTAAAAGTCGCTGGAGTTAAATTGTAATACGGTTTGTAGTCCACCATAGGAGGGGGGGGGGATTAGACTAGATTGTATCCCAGTTCGTGGTTTCGCAAAACGGGACGTACGGTAGGACTAAACCCCCCTTTCCGAACCAGTATATTCGTGTGTTCTTTTCTCTCTTCTTTTCCCTCTATCTACTTATTGTTCTCATTGAAAAGTAGATTAGTACACATTCGGCTTTCTTGCGAGGAATTGAAGATTTTAAAATTCAAGAGTCAAGAAATAAACTTGTATTACCCCCCCCCCCTCTACAGTTCTATAATTGGTATCAGAGCGGCTTACTCAAGTCTTCAAGTGTTAAAACCTTCCTGAGAAGTCGTTTTAAGTTGAAAACTTATTTTTCAAAAAAAATTCAAAATCCTAACTTCGATTTAGAAAAAGCAGAGTAAGGATCCATGGCTCAAGAGAACTATGTTGAGAGGTTTTCTATGCAAAGACCACCTTTGCTAGAACCTAATGACTTTTGCTTTTGGAAAGCCCGCTTTGAGACTTACGTTAAGTCCAAAGACATTGACTTATGGCAAGTCATCCAAAATGGCGATTTCTACTTCGAAGTTGAAGACGAAGAAACAAAGTTGATGAAAGAAACGCTGTATGAACTTCTCAAGGATATCGAGAAGAAACAACTTGGCAAGAATGAAGAAGCCAAGATGACTATCTACAATGCTCTACCCCGCAAAGAGTACGAGCGAGTCTTTATGTGTAAAACCTCCAAGGAGGTTTGGCATACACTCTTACATCACTCACAAAGGCAATTCACAGTTAGAATTGCAGATTGATCTCTCGATCTTAGAAATATACAAGAAGGTGTCAATCTCTAATGAAGAAACTATTGATAGCGGCTTCACTCGATTCAACGCTATTGTGACTAGTCTAAAATCTTTAGATCCGGACTAATCAAGCAAGAATCACGTAAGAAAGTTTCTTCGTGCTCTTACATTGAAACGGAGAGCCAAGGTGACGGCCATTGAAGAAGCCAAAGATTTGGCCACACTTCCTCGTGATGAGCTAATTGGCAACCTGCTAGTTGGTAACCTTAAAGTATATGAAATGGTTTTGGATAATGATGGCGTAGCTTCCAAAACCACTAAGTAAAAGGTCAAGTCTCTAGCTCATAAAGCTAAAGTCACTATAGAGCAAACTAGTGATGATAGCGATAGTCAAGAAGGAAGTGACAAAGACATAGATGAAGAAGAAGCCGAGGCATTCAATTTATTGGCTAGGAACTTCCGCAAGGGGAATCGGTTCGGACGCGGAATTCGATTTGGTAATGGCAGAAATCGGTTCGGTAAAGGCCGTAGTAATAACTTTGAGGACAAAGGTGGTAAAAGCTCAAAGAAAAAGGGGAGCTTGCTACAATTGCGGGATAGAAGGCCACTTTGCTAGTGAGTGTAGAAAGCCGAAGGAGAACAAGCCTTTCATGGGAGGAGCATGGAGCGATAGTGAAGATAGGGATGAACGTAAAAAACGACACAACATGTCTCATGGCGATCGAATCTCAAGAGGTAGTATCAAAACCATCTAGTTCTAATATTGATTTGCAAAAGGAGAATGAGGAACTCCTAAAGTTTAACAAAATTTTTACCAAAACTTTTAAAAGAAAAATAGGCTCTTGAAAATAAAAATTCAAAACTTTCAAGAAAAATCAATGATCTTCAAATGAAAGTAAAGAAACATGCAAATGATAAAGAGGTGGTTGAACCTTGCTAAATTATGATGTACTCACCAAATAGGTTAACTCTTTAAAATGCAATGTTTCTAAACTCCAAGATGAAGCATTGAATTTTTTTAAATTCAAAGAAAGTATCATTGCTTTGGATGACATGATAAGTCATCAAAAATTGTCCCAAGATAAGGAAGGTCTTGGATTTTCTAAAAATGATAAAACCACTTCTGTAAATCTAAATAAACCAATAGTGTTTGTAAAAGAGAGTCAAATTGAAAACTCTGCAAAAGGCTTTGTTAAACTCGTAGTACCTCAAACTCACTTTGCAAACACTCGAGGTTCCCAAGCACCCATTACAAGAGTGAAAACAACATATCACTCAGGCTCTCATAATGGACTTGGATACACACGACCTCGAGTTGACTTTAGACATCTTTTACCCACACCACATATGAGACCTTCAAACTCATATGCTCGAAGACCTTCTTTTCAAAATAACCGTTCTTTCGAAAGGAGTTTTCACAAAAACCAAAAGTCTTCGCATCATCAACCTAACACTTTCCAAATAAGAAAAAACTCCTACCCAAATCAAAGGCTAAAAACACCTTGGAGCGTTAGACCAAACTTCTAAAACTCCCATGATTTTCAAAACAATCTTTGGTCTAAGTTCTCAAGGTACAACCTACATAAACTATGTGCCTTACTACAAGACCCAATAATGGTTAACTTGGGTACCATATTTGCTAACCACAACGGACCCATGAAAAAATAAGTACCACGACCGTGAATTCATATTTGCATGTAGGTATGTCTTAAATGCGATCTACTACCGGATGATTGGATT
>BQNB010122862.1:4961-20200 GCA_026074375.1 Tanacetum coccineum
TTGATTTTAGGGCCTTAGATTTTCAGATCACTCAATTAACTGAAAAAGTCATTGTTCTTCAAGAACAAAATGAGCTTTGTAGGGCAAAGAATGAAAAAGTTAAACAACATTACAAGGAATTGTACGGTTCTATCAACGTGCTAAGCATATAGAACAGACAACGTCCTTGCTAACTGAAAATGAGAATCTGAAAGCCCAAATACATGCAAATCTAAAATGCAATACTATGGAGTCTGTCAAACCAAGAGTTCTTGCATCCTGTAGGTATGCTATAGATGTTGAACCAATTCCCCTTACAATAGGAACAACAGGGAAGTTCATCTACATTATCTCAAACATCTTAAGGAAAGTGTAGAAACCCTTTGTAAAATAGTACAGGAAGCTAAGGGTGAAAGACCCTTAGATAGATCCATTGTCTCTGCTTGCCGTTACACTAAACACTCTCATGAACTCTTAGAATATGTGATTGGCACTTGTCTGAAAGCCTTTAACCAATGAGATAAAAAGCATGCTCCTACCCCTTTAATTAGGAAAAAGAAAGTTACTTTTGATGAACAATGTGACACATCAAATAGTAACACACACAAACATGTAGAGAAACTAAACACTCAGAAGACTAATGTCCCTGTGCCCCCTTTTACAGGAGTAAACTGTTGCACCGATGCTAGCAGATCACAACCTAGGAGCAATACCAAGAAAAATAGGATCTCACCAGCTAAAGGTGTCAATAAGAAGAAAGTAAAAGAACGCCCTAGGACAAATAAGTCTAATTTAAGAACCATGAATCGTGTTGATTCTAGTAGTAGCTCTAAGCATACTGTCATTAATTTGAATTCTGATTCTGTTTGCCAAACATGTAACAAATGTTTAATTTTTGCAAATCATGATATGTGTGTGGTTGACTATTTGCAATCTGTTAAGGGATCCCCCTCTATTTATAATATTCATAATGTTGTGCGCAAAGTTAAGCAAGTTTGTAAACCTAAGCAAGTTAGGCAAGTATGGAAACCTACAGGCAAAGTGCTTACCAGTGTTGGTCATTAATAGAGAGCTACGAGCAGAATATTCACTTTAGGATAACAGTGTGTTAGAATTAAATAACATGTATAAACAGCAACAATCTTGATCAGGAGGTTGGATAAAATGAATCAAATAATCATCCATGTTTATTAGAGAGAAAAGATGAAAGATGGGAAGAGGTGTGTGCTTGAGAGAAAACACATACACTTTCACCTTACAAAAGTGAGCTTCACCCCTCCATGAAGTATGGAGGGGGTATTTATAGTCCTGGGCTTTACTAACTAAACTAACCCGACAGGACTATAAATGATAAATGTAATTCCAGATAAGTCACCATATTTTAGGGCTAACAATCTTCCCGCAATATGTGGACTTACGTAATTACTTACAATGTTCCTAACAAGTACAAATAACAATGTAATATAGTCTTCCAAAGCACTTCCACAGCTGAAGTTGTCTTTTGAGTTCTCCTCGTCTTAAAACTTGTATTCCAGCCTGGATCTTCATTGTCTTTACTTGTTCTTGAACCATTGTAGTATGCATGAGTTAGATTAACTTCCCCCAATCCATGCATCATGTCTTGAAAAGCTTTCTTCATACACTCCTTTTTGGCCAAGTTTCTGAATGGGCTTCCCCCCAAACCAACATCACTATCTTAAGCAGATTCTGAAACATTGATGTAGCTTGAACAATCTTCTACTTATCATCAAAGTACACAGCGGAATTTTGTAGAAGTCAATCCACATAAGCGACCACTGCTTCTTGTCATTAGGTCTTGGTGAATATTCGTTCGAGGGTGCATGCGAGAAATCAGCAACTGATCTTCTCACGTTTGCATAATACTTCACAAACCATACTAAGCATTTTTAGGGCTAACAAACTTCCCCCTGGAAGTTGACATGGTAACATCAAAGTCAATTAAGTCCCGAATGTACACATTTTCCCCCATGATGGTTGCGAACTCTCGGAAGCATCATTGTCGTGTACATCCATCTACTCGAGAATTTCTTGTCATAAGCACAAATCTTGATATACAAAAGAATCATTACCCTCTTGACTTCACAAACCGTAGAGGAGATGAAGCAAGAATCAAGAACACTTGGTATAATCAAGGTCTTGTGAATGAATGTCATCGAAGAACTTTGAAGATTTTGCTTAGACTGTGAAGTATCGTTGTCTTGGAATAGCACAAAAATACCCGTGAGAAGTGCTGATTACATCTCAACCTTTAACTCTCTGGCTAACTTACCAACCTCGTATTCTTTCGGCTATTGCTGTGATCACTTGGTGAAGTTAACTCGATATACCAAACTTGAAACTGAAGTAAAATCCCCCAAATTTGTTACTTAAGCTTGCACTATTGTTGATTGAAGAACGGTGCAGAAGAGAATCTCTAAGTACCTTATACTCCATCAAAAGTATAAGAAGTACAACACCTCTTGAAATTATCCACAACGACATCTGCGTGTGACACTGAGCACTATAATGTAACTCCTTTAAGTGATAGTATTCCAGGTCTTCATCCAACCACCCCTTGACCTCTGGAAACTAGATAAACCAAGTCTTAATCATAACTGTATACGTTCAAGCAAGTCATCAATCGATAGAAAATAGAAGAAAGTCACGATGATGAAATAAGTAGACTCCTTTGTGAAATTCAACTTCAATCGCAAATAAGGGATACCAAACCAACTTCGTGATCACTTGTCATCATTATCCGAGTCTCTAGCCTTTTTGTCGTTTAAGTGAATCTTTTCAGGATCGTTTTGGGATTAAGTGTTGTTGTTTGTGTGGTATGTTGTTATGGTTGATTGTGGTGTTTGTTTGTTGTCCTTGTTTTGATTATAATATTCCCAAATATGGTCACATGCCCAAAGTTGGTCACATGCCCACCTGATGCGCGGATCGACCTTCGCGGTAAGGTCGAAAAAAAAATTCGGGAAATTAGGTAGTCAAAACTAGGTTTTCTGTGTGGCAAACCGCCTCCTTTGGCAACCCGCCATCTATGGCAAACCGCCACCATTATTACACCAAACCGCCACCAGTTTGATATCAAACCGCCGCCTATATTAGACCAAACCGCTGCCTAATTATAATAATCAAACCGCCGTTGTCTTTAACCAACCCGCCGACTGTAGTTAATATCAAACCGCCACCAAGGCAAACCGCCGTCTAGGGCAAACCGCCGCCTAGAACTTTGTCAACCCGCCATGGATTTTTAAATTGGGCAGAGTAACATTTCTTTTTGCTCATTAAAATAATCAACTCGCCGTGTACCTAAGCAAACCGCCGTGTAATATGGCAACTCGCCGTGTAGAATGGCAACTCGCCGGCTAATAAAATTGATTATTATAATCAAATCGCCGTTGACCTGGTCAAACCGCCACCTACTTTTTCCTTAAAACACGGATCTTGTCCCCTACTATTGTCAAACCGCCACCAAGAAAATAATTTAATAATCAACCCGCCACCATGAACATTAAGCTCGAAATAAGCAATTTTCAACCAAATAAGCTATTTGACCACGCAAATAAGCTTTAGATGCTTATAACTAAGTTGGTAGGAGATGATTAAACATATACTAACATGATTTTTCTTGTGGATCATTAAATTCAAACCAAACCGCCTCCAAGAACACCAAAATAAGCCATACCTTTTTAGGCCTATATTTCGATCTAGAAGCTTGTGTAAGCCATGGTTTGGAAGCAATCTAACCTGTTTGACATGTAGATCAAGGAAAGAACAAGATTAACAACCAAATAAGCTCAAATTTTTTTGAGCCGTAGCCTTTTTCCATAAAATAAGCCACAAAAAATTGAGCTTATTAACCACAAGAATTCCCCCTATGCTCTGGTGCTAATTGATAACAATAATATCACCTTAGGAACACAGATCCGCAGGCTTGGTAAAATGAAAGAGGAATTTATTCATTATAGAGAGAAAAGGGAAATGAGATGGGAAGAGTGTGTGTGTTTGTTAAGAGAAAAGAGGAGAAAAACACACACACACACACACACACTTTACAAAAGTGAGCTTCACCCCTCCATGGAAGTATGGAGGGGGTATTTATAGTCCCGGGCTTAACTAGCTAAACTAACCCGACATGACTATAAATGATAAATGTAATTCCGGATTAGTCAACATATTTTAGGGCTAACAAAGATCAAATGGATAGTCACCGCCTTCAGGATTTTCCCAATCAAGCTTTCTGAAAGAGCCTTATAACATTCTTCAAAGTCATATTCTAATTCAGCATAATTAGAGCGGGTGCCTTTGAGTAGTCTGAATGCTGGTCCGAGTAAGATTAAAATTGTGACAAAAAAACTTATTTTATTTTGAAAATTTTAATTTTTTTATTTTTTTGAATGTTTTACTGGTAAAACGGGGTTACGTGAAAACACGACTGGACGGAACGATCAAATACGAAAGACCCCCCCCATACTAGAACTGACATTGTCTCACTGTCTTATGTTTAAAAAGGTCTACGTAAAATCTAAGGCGTTTATTATGTTATGCCAAAGATAAATGTTAGTCGATAAGATTTACGAGATATTGGATTCCCAAATGAAGCTGAGGATTGAAGTCGCGTGGGTCGAAGGACAAATCTCATGAGCACGAGAGGCTTCAAAATTCAGGACAATCCTGACATACAATCACAAAACAACTACGACACAAAAAATTATACGAAGAGGCGAGACCTCCTCATAAACAAACTTATTCATTACTTACTATTATAATTATTTTAGCTAAGCATTGGGTTGCCCACCCTCGAAGCGCTTGGTTTAAGGGCACTAAGCTGACCCGCTCCCCTTACATAGCTGGTCAATTGGGGTAGAAAGGGATGAGAAAATGGAACACTATGTAGGAATGTTCTCCCTTCATAAATCATCATCGTGCTTCAAAAATGAGCTAGAAAGCTTTAAATCCCTAATAAGATAAGAGATGAGGAGATTTCTCCTACCTGCAGCAAGAAAACCAGGTTTTACAAAGCTTTGTCTCATTTTTGGATGAAAAATGGCCGCGGGGGGGGGGAGCGGGGGGGGGGTGGCCCGGAAGCCAAAGAAAACATAATGTCAATCACTAGAAAAGGAGGATCACGGATGAATGAGATAGAAAATTCATCCAGGAAAAGAAACTACAAGGTCGGATTCGAGGGAATCACTAGAAAGAGGGATATCTGAATCCAGATGAAGGGTAGGATAGGTAGGTAAAACATTAGGCAAATGAACTCTTGGTTCTCTTGTTGGATTATTAAAAATATCCTCCACCACATCCACAGTGAAATCTCTCGAATCGGGTTCACTATCACAAAATAATGCTTCATAATCTGGAAGAGATAAATCAGAATGAGAAGTGGGATTGTCTACTTACTTTCCTCTCTAAATCAAGTCAGAAAGTTCAGACATCGGTAAAGAATTATAATAAATTGTGGTCTCCTCCAGAAATGATTTAGAGATGTGGAGGGAGACTTGGTCACAAAATCAGAAGATGGAGTGGAATTCTCCTTTAATGCTTCGATCTTAGCAATAAGAAGATGATATTTAATAACTTCTCACGAAGTATATTGTCCTTGATTAGAAGAATATCATCATCAATCTCTTCATTTTCTGGATCAAAATCCTTCTCCCCTTAAGCTGACGAGACTAGATTCGGGAGTGATGTGCATCGACATATTTGATGTCCTTACTGTAAGAGAAATAGAGTATCGTCATCACTCAAAGTAAATCATCCATTGAAATCAAGGAGATCTCAATGAATGATCTTTTGAAGTTTCAAAAAGGTGGAATTTGTCACAAAAAGGAAAATCACACATGCTGTCGAATAAATACCTCGTACTACTTAGGATTGGGACGAGGTCCTCAACACTAGACTCTTCCTTTTCAGGAATAGTGCTAAGATGCTTGTCCCCTATACTTAGAGAGTTATCGCATTCCACAGTCGGTAAGACAGGTGTGATTACAATAGTATACTCCTCGTCATCATCATCATTGTTGTAGAAGGCAGGCCGATTCTTAGTTGCTGGAGTATTAATATAATCTGGCCATCTCTCACTTATAATTTGCCACATCTGATAAGAAGTTTGATGAAGCAATTCTTGTATCTTCATCTGGTGATGTTGCTTTTTCTTCACACGCCATGCTTTAATTTCAAAAATTTCTTCCTAAGCTAGCATAAAACCTTTGTGCATTTTCTAAAAGATATAGATTAAATTCTTTAGAAGGTTTGTATAGATTCCATTAGGTTTTCTCTAGCTTGCAACATTTCCATACTTGTTTCTTGAGGAGGATGATGAATGACGGGAAACTGCGGGGGTTGGAATTGGTCAAAACTAAAAGAATTAGAATTATAGCAATGATTAGGTTCATAGAAATTTTGGTTCAATGGTTGAAACTGAAAAGTCTCATGAGGACCCCCGCAGTCTTTACAACAAAGATATTGTTGTGGAAAACTCCGAGAATAATGTGGAGGTTTGTTAAAGTCTTGATTGTACTAGGGACCCTGATCAAAGACGGGTGTGTTCCCTATTTGACAATCGAAACCCGGATGAGAGTTCCCTCCATAAAATTCACACGAGTATGTCTCGTATTGGTGTTGTGAGGGCTGGTTGAAATAATCGTTCGTCTCATGATAAGGATAGGGATTTTGGTCATAGACAAACCCATTTCTCGACTCTATCACGCTACAACCGGGGCAATTTCCACCATTATGAGGACCCCCACAAAACGAACAACCATAATGGTTAAACGAAGACATAATGAAGAATTAAACAAATAAGAGGGTCGAGAAAATAAAAATTAAATGAAATAGGAGGATAAAGGAGAATATTTTTAGATTTTTATGTAATTTAAACAAGAAAATATTTTTGGGACGGATAATCGAACAAGTGTACTCACAAATTAAAAGAAAAATTATCTCGATTAGAAAAAAATAAAGAGATTGATGTCGGATGTAAAGCATGCCAAAATCTAAAATTTGAAAAAGATAAACTTAAAGAGGAAGTTTCTAAGCTTAATCAATTTAATAAAAGCACTCACTCTCTTAAGAAAATGCTAAGTTTTTAAAAACCATTCGGTGACAAATCGGGTCTTGGTTTTAATTCGGCCGAAGCGTCATCGAGCGGGACAAAACAAATAAATTTTGTAAAACATCAAGAACCCAAACCTTAACTCATTGAAGAAAAATCTACTAAATTAAATTCGAGTTTGAAACCTAAATGTATACTTGTAAATATTATTTAGGTTCCCGTTGCAAGTGATGACGAAGTAAAAAGTTTTTATAAACCATCCTTAAAACCCAGAGTTGGATTTACTAAACCCGAAGAAAGGTCAAAAACTCCACCGCCAAAGAAAAATAATAATTCTCGTCCTCGGTCTAAGACACCGCAACCTAGGAGAAATCAAGATAGACAAAATTACTCTAAATAATTCCCAACAACAAAATTATACTCCTTGGGCAATTTGTCAACCATTTCTACATCCAAATCAAATGCAATATATGCAAAGGATGTTTGGTACTAAAAATTTTGTTACCTAATGAAGTATTGGGGACCAAAAGGTTTGAATTATTCATGTAATTTAAAATAGATATGAGTGGGGAATAATCTAGAGCCCGTCGATGGAATTAAGATAGTGGATGCTCTAAACACTATGATTGGAACCGAAAGCTTTTCTTACATACAAAGCATTAAATGGAGCGTAACTAATTTTTGAAAGTATTCACGTAGTAACAAAGATAACGCTCAAATTTATATTTTTTTATATGGTTATCTGTCGCTCTTTATAATATATTTTTTGGTTAATAATAAGATCTTTTGATACATTCATGTTACTATTTTGCTCTTTATAGGTTCATGATACGTGTCGTGGAAGAAAACAGAAGAATACACGATGAAATGGAGCTTAAACGAAGAAGTAAACTCAGACTCATAGCTTCCCGATACTTGTTCACTATTTTGGTCATAACTCGATCATACAAATTCCGTTTGACACGATTCAAGTGGCCACGCGACCGGGAAACAATTATCTACAACTTAGGAAAAAATGTCAGGAGCTGTAAATGCCCAAAGTATGCTGCAATTCTCAAAAAGTGTGGCGTACTTTTTTGCATTAATGCTTGCAACCGACATAAGCCTAAGTGCGGCACACAATTTATATTATGCAGCGGTTTTAGTCCCCGAACAGCCTATAAATAGCCTCCTTTGGCTCTCCCATTTCACATAATCTCACACAAATTGATCTAGTTCAATTACACCACTAAAATAGGGATTTTTGGGGATGTGAGGCTGTGATATGTTGATCCAAACTACCTCTTGATGCGTGTGTGTGTATTCTGGATCTATACCTTCACTCAATCGAAGCTGTGTCAGACGATATTGGCTTGTTATTTCTTGATCCTATAAGTGTAGTGATAGTACATGAAGGTTCGAGATAATAATAATCAATAGCTTAGGTTATTGATAATAGTTTTTGTAACCCTTGCACTTTCTGAGATATTTATGTTCTAATATAGTCCTTTGACTATTTAACTTTTGTCAACTTATTTGAGCAATTACCGTGTTGACGGTAGTGAATCTATGTTGATCTTGGCTGTCTTAGCTATACGTGTTTAATTTAACCATTTTTAGAGGATTTTATCTATGTAATCATGTTTTGGGAGGTTGTCCTGTAAATAGCTTGAGAGATCTTATAACGAGTCCCGACACGTCCGTGGTTTTTTGTTAAACGCACGTTCATGTGTAATGAATTTTAGAAGTTATAATACTGTGAAATATGTCGTGTAAATAATCGAGATTCATGCATGTTTTTATCATGTAAATTAAGTTCCACACAAAAACTTTCAGAAGTTATATACAAAATCTTACCATTTTATTCCAAACGAAAACAACAATTTTTTTTACCTATATTAAATAAGTATAACAGTCCGCGCTGCAAGTAAATCTTTTACAAGACAACTGATAGACAACAATAAGTCTTAATACATCTTCCAACTTCAGTACTATAATATACAAATTGATATATAATCGAAACTTAAGGGATTTGAGCTAATACAGAATTATTACTCATATGATTATTACATCAATTTCTACACTTGTTATACAATACTAAGCAGCATCAATCAACAATACATATGATAGTCGTTATATATATAAATCATAATATAGAGTCATTTAAAGAGCATAAAAAGATGTTTCGTTCACACATTAACAAGTTTATAATCACCGTGATTGCTACAGTCTAATTCAAAGTGATATTCGAGATCTAAAGTTTCAATCATTAAACATCACTATGTATCGCCTAGAATCTATTTTTAGTTCAAGTTTACAAGGTCTCACCATGTTTCGAAAGGCAAACAACCAAATCTAACTTATCGAGGTGTCTCAGATTGCCTTTATTTTTATATTCTTTTGCTTATGTTGCTGCTTAAAAATAACTACTTATAAGCTTAAAAATAAGCACATGATTTGCTTATTTTGTAAAAAGTGCAATAGTACTCCAAAAAATTATAACTTGTTTAAAAAGTTGAATGAAATCCATTTATCAAAAGTTTTAGATTATATAAAACGGTAAAAGAACCATATTAGTATGTCCCGATATAAGCATTTTGAGGGGTGCCCTATCATCACTAAAACGTGAGAGGTTTCAAGTTCAATTCTTAGGTACAAAAGTGGGCACGGATCCTTAAAAGGGAGGGCTTTGTCCGGTCTAAGTTGGTTCAAACCTAGTGGATTAGTATGGCAAAATGTCAGAAACCAAAATAATTAAGCACTTTGACTTCCTAACCGCAAAACTACGTGTTACACGTCAAAATAAGCAGAACAGTTTGAGAATCAGAAAACTGCTTATGCTTAAAAATAAGCAATCCCAAACACCCCCATAGTATATAAGTATAAAAGGTCAACCTACAAGCAAATCTTTTTAGAATCACTATACACAGATTTCTATAATAAAAATTTTAAGGGATAATAAAAGAAATGTTACAACAATGAGAAAATAACGGGGTTAGAATTATACCTGCACAAAATGCGAACAATGAAGGGAAATTTTCCTTATTCTGGTGTTTTTTTTTTCTATTTCTCCTTTAATACCCTCAAGCAGGGGTGGCAATTCGGGTCGGGTTCGGGTTGACAGGTTGGCACGTCAGAAAATCTCAACCCGAACCTGACTCATTTAAATAATCGGGTCAGCTATGTCAACCCTAACTTGTTTACACATAACTCGAACCTGACTCATTTAACCCGTATATATACTTGGGTTGGCGGGTCAAATAAGTTGCACGGGTTGAATAGGTTAAACGGGTTTCGGGTTGACCCAATTAACCCGTTTTATATATACAAGAGTTGGCACATTACACAAGTTAAATAGGTTAAACGGGTTTGCGGGTCGACCCATTTAACACATACAATAAAATATAAATAATTTTTTTTTAAAGAAAAAATCTTAAACGGGTTGGCGGGTCGACCCTTTAATTTATTTCCAACACGAACTTAACCTGTTTAATAAACGGGTCAGATGAGTCGACCCAAACCCAACCCGAAACTTATTAGACTCAACCCGAACCTGTTAATTTTCGTGTCGTTTTCATGTCGCGTCAAAAATTGCCACCTTTACCCTCAACTTTAATCATATGAGTTATGCGTAATCCATCATAAGTATTTAAATGCAAAATAATTAAAATTACTTCTTTTTAAAAAAGACACCAATTTGATAACGGTCATGCTATATATTTTCTTTAAAAGAATCAAGAATTTTGTATTTTTTCAAAATAAAAACGATAAAACAAAATTGACATATTGCGGCACTAGTGCTATACTACTGCCATATTGTTACGAGTGTTTTTAATATTTTTTATCTCAGGCTTCTATTGGATGAGTCGTTGTGGTGGCATCTTTCACACATTTTTCTTTTCTATAACTGCCATATTGGATGAGTTATCACAACCATCTGTTCTTTACATGTGAATTCTCAAATGAAGTATGGAAGGAGCTAGTAAAGTTACTAAATGTGAGATTATCAGAAGGATGGGATCAGATTATTATGGAAAGGGTAGCATTGCCTTTCAACAAGAATATTTAGAGCATTGTGAGAAGGATTGTATGTAGTGTTGCTGTTTATTACATTTGGCAAGAAAGGAATAACAGACTCTTCAAAAATGAGCACAGAACTAAAGACAAACTGCTTAGTATTATAAAGGAAACAATTGTACTAAAGCTGGCAGGATTAACAGTGAAAGAGTCAAACACAGTTAAGGAAGTGGAGGACAAATGGGTGATCAAGATGCAAAGAGATTGTTAATATTTCTGTATTGCAGAGGTATGTGTGTTATAGAATGTGATGATAGATTAGTATGTCTTGTTTGTATAGGTGATAGGTTTCTGTTTTCATGTTGTATGCTTGTAAGGGTAGCATGGAGATGCCATGACTACAAAACACAATGTAATGTTTGAGTTTTATATATAAAAGTTCACCCTTTCACAAAAAAAATGATCGAGAGAAAAGGTTGGCGCGCTAAGAAGTGCTTTTGGGATTGGTTATGTGGTCTCTTTCATCTATCAAGAATGACGTATAAAAGGGTAACGGCCTATACCATTGTGCATTTATTATAGAAAAGAAAAAGTATATTTAAAAATTATTTATTAAGCATACATATAATTTAATATACCGGTTAAGCATGACAATTCGTGCTCTATCTATAAAGAAAGCGATTGAGATACCAAATTGAATAGATCCGTAAAGCATAATAATGATTAAACTTGTGCCTAAATCAATATGTCAACAATTTATTGGTTTAAACTTGTGCCTAAATCAACATGTCAACAATTTATTGGTTTGTGGAAAAGTAGGTCCTGTGCTGTTACCAACATAATGTTGTCACATATAATTTAGTCATACATTTAGGCATATTAGTGAGACATGTGAATCAGTGCTTTATCTATAAATACTCTTTACCCTTTTATTTTCTTACACAGTCAAATCTTATTCCATCTTTTTATACCAAATGAGACATGAACCAATTCTGGCCCCTATCTTTTTTTCATCAAAAATAAAAAAACTCATTTTCAATCTTTTTTTAAAAATAAAATATCTTACAAACGGTAAATCGTCACACGTCAAAAAAATACCACCATCGGACGAGTATTTTTTTAATCTTTCAGAGCGGGTGTGACACGAGATACTTTCGAGGAACTTTTTTTCGATTTTTTTTTTCAGTCACGAATTGCGAAAATCATAATATTTCGTATAAATGAATCATATATGATTCGTATAACGGTATCATAGATGATTTCATAAAAATCATATTTGATTTCAATTTAAAATCATATATGATTTCATAAAATTCATATTATGATTTTGTGATTCCGACAAACTTTTTCAATTTTGTTTCAGTCACGAATTACGGAAATCATATATGATTGTTTGACGGAATATATATATGATTCGTTAAACGAATCATTATGATTTCATAAAATCATATATGATTTCATTAAATCATATATGATTTCATTAAATCGTATATGACTTCATTAAAATGTAAAAAAAAGTTTGTCGAAAAGTATATAGTGTCGCCCTCTATAAAAGATAATTTATTTCGTCTCGCGATGTATGTTTTGGTTTGAGTAACGATTAACGGTATTTTTTTGTGTGAGATATTTAATTTTAAAAAAGAGGGTGGAAAGTGGGTTTTTTTATTTTTGATGAAAAAAAAATGAGTGGATATGATTGTTCATTGCGGTCTATGGACAAAATGTTGAGGTCTTATATTGAAACTTTTGGTAATTTTCTTACACAGTCAAATCTTATTCCATCTTTTTATACTTCTACTTCAAAAAATAATAAATAAATAAACAAAACCCCATAATAATGTCTACAACAAAACGTCCTAGCACTCAATTCCAATTTACAACTCGAACACTAACCACCGGTTCATTTTCGAGCTCCTACTTTTGTTCACGGGACACAAATCAAATAAACACAATACCATAACCCACCATTTGTACCTCCACAACAACAACAAACAATGTATCGGCCACAAATGTTCCAACCACAACAAAATACATGTCACCCATAAATGTATCATGATCTTACATCATCACAAACGTTCCTTGATTCTTCATCACCACCTCCGAACCAATCTCAACCAATTTCTCTCATTCATTAGTTCAATGTTGATGATTTTGAGCGTATGTCAAGTTATGAACCTCAATATTCTTTGTTTAACCCCGTTGGTGATGACTCTCTCGTCGGAGAGTCCACAAAGAAGAAGCCGTAAAAAGTGACGTCAACGAAATTCGTCTAAAAACTCGTGGCCGAAGATGTACGTAACATTCTCACGACCGAATAAAGTGCATTGTGCCAAGGATGGGTTCGTTCATCCAAAGATAGCGCCAAAGGGAATTCAAAGAAAGGGATGGGTTTTGGACGAAGGTATTAGGTTATTTTTAAAAAATGGGGTAAATCAGCGTTCGTGCCTATGATTCTATCGTCAGAAAAAATGGAAGAGTATGCGTCTTAAAGTTGCTCAATTTTTTTCGACTTACGATAATATGGTTTGAAGGAGCGAGATCGGAGCTAATGATGAATATATCCTCGAAAAGCAATTGATGGATATCATCTGGAATATGGAACTCATTTCAACCTACATAATGCTTGAAGAAATTTAAAGGACTGTAAAAAAATGGCAGAAGGTGAAAATTCCCTGATTTGAGAAAGATCGCGCAAAAAGTAAAAGTAAGCGGTCAAAGACGTCGAAGTAAACCTCGTTCAACACATCAGAGTCAGCACAAGGTTGTTTTAATTTGAACAATGTAATGGATGAAGAGGAAGAGGAAGTGCGAGAAGTTCGACCAATGGAAAGGAACAAAGCCAAGAAGAATTCGACATCCCTCGTCAGGGATGAAGGTTTTGTGAAGATGTTGGTGAAAGAATGGGCAAACGCAACTACTATTTCTCTTTTTTTACCAAACAATAAAAAGTGATGCGTATGTCTAGATGGAGCAAAAGAAACTAGAGATGAAGCAAAAGAAATTAAAGATGAACCAAAAGAAGTACGAACTACAACAACAAAGAAAAAACAAGATGATATAATGTTCTATCTTTCCCTCGACGATCATTTTACCGGAATTAAACGTGAAAAAGTGCTGAACTAAAGCAGAAATTTACGGAGAAATAAAATCTAGATTATTAGTTTAGATTTTAGTTAAGTTTTTAATTATTAATGTATGTTTTTTTAATGAAAGTTAAATTTAGTGTTTATTAAGTTTGTTAAAAAATATGAGTTTGATTCTTGTTAGACGACGATCATTTACGACTAAAAAATGAAGCTAAAATGAAGTGCTAAAAATCTGATGTGACAGCTCAGGTTATGTTGATAGTGAGTTCGCCATTACACACAACCATTACCGGACACCCCCAAAAAGTTATGACATCTTAAAAAATAGACTTGTTAGTGCAAATATTATGATATTTAATCTATACGATCTCTTTATGTTTTGGTGATGAAAAACATGTGACTTGTAATGCGTAACGTAAAGTGCGCAAGTTACTCGTAATCACAAATCATCAATGCATACATGCATTTACATCTCACGACGTCTCAAGTCTACATCAATACATCTCTCGACGTCTCAAGTCTACATTAACACCGACATTTGTTTGCACCCGACGTAAATCACATAAGGTATGTACAAACAACATTAAACTTGTAGGATGATCAAAGAAATAAGTTTTTGTCTTAAACATTACATTTTTATAAATGTAACAAAACAATTTCTCAAAAATTAATTAGACAAATTATTTTTGAATTATAAAGAAATGTTTTATGTAGTAATTATTTTAAAATTCAAATCTAGCCATTTCCCCCCCAAAACAAGTGTCACTTTCACCAGACAAGTTTGTCACCACAAAAAGACAAAAATAGGAGCGTCTGTCGGGGCGGTCCTTTAAATAGGTCGGCGGCCCCCTTAATTATCCGGCGGCCCCCTAATATATTTGGGACTGTCGTTTCCTGACAGGCTGTTTTTCAGCTCCTATAAATAGTGGGTCACCTCCAACTATTTTCATAACCATTTTTCACGAATGTCTCTCAGTTCTTTCTCTTTCTAGATCTCACTAAATCTCTCTAAATCTTTGATCATTTAACTTGATTAATCTTGTTTAAATGTGATCCAATCTTATACTCTTTCCTTCTTCCCTCAAGTGCAAGAGAAGAACTTCGGTCATCTT